>JASDQU010263708.1:0-15468 GCA_032191745.1 Picea mariana | reverse complement strand
TGTTGGGATTGGTCCTTCTAGTAGCCATAGCCATATTTTTACTTTCAACATTTCTTGCCACCTTAAATGCATTCTCCAATGATTTGGGTTCCCAAAGGCAAACCTCATGTTGAATGTTATCCTTTAAAGTTCCTATGAATACATCGATCAAGTGATCATCTGGAATATCTGTTACCTTTATATTCAATCTTTGGAAGTTCTCAATGTGCTTTGTAACTAAACCCTTTTGCTTGAGATTTATCAATTAGTGAAAGAAGGTATTGCTCCTTGTATCCTCATAGTGTGCTATCATTTATTCCGTGAAAATTGTCCAAGTGACGAGTGATTTGCGAGAACCAATCCATCGATACCATACAAATTGATTAGGTTCTAAATATAAAGAAGCAATTCGTACCTTTTTTGTATGTGGCACATTATGTAGATCAAAGAATTGCTCCATCTAAAGTATCCATGTGATTGGGTCCTTGCCATCAAACTTCCTCATATCGATCTTAGGAACGTGGTTGGTCTTCAACCCAAAGTTGGAATTTATCCATTCTTGATTCACCTTCCTTGTGTCCTCATCATGAATTTCATGGGATACATTTTCACTTTCAGGGTTCCTCTCTAATATGAAAATTTTCAATCCTTCCATGATCTCCCCTTTTAAACCCTCCATCATCTCTAGTAGTTCATCTTTTGTTACTGTCTTCTTTTGTAAATCATTTATGTCCCTACGCATTTCTTCACCTTCATCAAGAGTCCATGTAGGATTATCTAGAGGCTTATTTGGTGTATAAGTTCCCTTTTTGGGTGGCATGTTAGCCAAGTATCACTTTTGAACCTTGATTTTGAGGTGGTTCTCCTAGACAATATTTATTCTGCTGTATCTCCAAAGTTTTGGCCCTTCTGGGTATGAAACTTTATTTTTTGTATTTCTCTAATATTTCTTCTCTTCAATGGCAGAGGTTTGATCAAAATTGGATGTGCCAAGTGGAATTTAGGGTAACTTCCCCACAACTTGTTGATGTTTGGCCTTTCCGGGAGATGTCACTTGTATAGCGTGCCCCGCACAAAATAATTGATATAAAATTATGAAACGCATACCAGAAATATTACAGACTGTTAAATATCCAATGCAACCAATCTCACTCAATTTGGATGCTCTATGAAGAATTTATAATTGTTTTATCTGGAACACCTTCTTGAGACTAGTCAGATACCCTATATTCCATAGGGTGTATCTACAAATGTAAGACGACCCAGAAGCTTAAAGTTTTACAAAAGATAACTTACCAATTTATATGAATATACTCTGGAGTTTAGGTTCTTAAACGTTACATAAAAACTTTTATATCAAAAATTCTGTAATGACTCAGTTTAGGATGATTCCAGAACCCTATCTTGCATAGGCTGTATCTCCAAAATTATAAGGCCTCAGGAGCTGAAATTTTAACCCAACATACCTTGATTCATCTAATAAATATCCTCCAAGTTGTTCCTTCTGAAACATTGTAGAAAAAAAGTTATAGTGAAAATTCCAAGGTGTCTCAGATGTAGCAGCGAAACCCCAAGACCTTAAGCTCTAATACCATATGTTAAGAACCAAATATCAATATAGCATAGAAAAACCTCAAATAAGTACTCAACGCCTTGAAAAAGAGAGAAATTTAGATAATAAGCCTCTTCGAGGGGGCAACCTCCTTATGCCCACATAAATGTACAATTCCAAGATGATTCCAAATGAAAATGTCTCCTTGGTATATATAGGAGACTAAGAGGTATAATTACAACTAATGGAATAAAGCCGACATAAATAAAATAACATTACTAATGTAATATGCCCCAATTAAGGGGTAATGAGCCAATATTAGGGCTTAGCACATAGGTTGACAAGAGTGTTCTTTCAGTTGGATAATAACTTGAAATGAATCCTTGCGAAGAGATGACAATAATTTAACCTTTGGAAAATCGTGCTTTAATGCAATTTAATGAAAAATATCCTTGACCCATTTTCCATTAATGGTGATCTTTTTGGATCCTACATGATCAATTATTAGTATTAAACCACACTTAATGGATATTGGGAAAAGTACGAAGATGGAAGGGACGGACAAGAGAAAATTTTAACATGGAGCCTTTTGTGAACCCGCCAACCTGGGAACCCACGAATCCATGATTGTGAACGATAAAAAATAAGCTAAGTGTTGCAAAGTAGTCAGTTGGACTTGGATACAGGGGAAATGAAATATTTAGGGGCTCGATACCCGTGACAAGTATGGAAGTCATAATGTAGATCACGGACCTTTGGGTGTAAAGTGGAGATCACGAAACTTGGAAGATGAAGGCTTGAACCCGTGAAACCGCAAAGTTACAAAAATGGTTAAGTATATTATAAAAAGGCGGTCAGTCATAATCATGACATAGGAACATGGATGAGGATGAAGACCCACTAATCTGCCTACCCGCGAACCCGTCAATTTTTGAAATGTGACTAAGTATGGTAACTAGAAAGGGATAAAAGAAGGGAAAAAGAAAAAAGGGGAATAAGGGTAGGTATAGAAGAGGGAAAATAAATGGAAAAATGAAAGAAGGAATTGATCTCAACAATAATGAAGGCATTGGATAGGACAGTGGTGAGCCATCACACCTTGATGCTACAAAACATGAGCTAGTGAAGGATAGCACCAAGGGAGTGACCATTTCCACACTTTCATGAGTCCCTAAATATTACACTTTTAGGATCAGAGGCGTTGTGCAAGGACAAAGGGTTACAATATTGATTGATGGTGGGGCCACCCACAACTTCATTGATGTTGCACTTGTCACCAGGAGACAAATCCATGTAGAGGACTTTGAGGGATTCAATGTGGTAGTAGCATATGGATACAACATGGCATGTACTCAGAGGATCTGGGGTTTGGAAGTAAAATTAGGAAACTAAAGGTTGAACGATGACTTTTATGTCCTAGATTTAGTAGATAATCATGTGGCTAGGATTTCAGTGGTTGTACTCATTGGGAGATATCCACATGAATTATCGTGACATGAGGATGGAGTTCCAATACAAGGGAGGACAATGGTTCATACTAAGAGGTATGTCGACATGTGCCCCTAGGATTGTGTCTAACCAATGCATGGGATCCATTTTTAGACATGGGGACATGGTTTTCACAACATAATGCTTGATCACCATGGAGAATCCATCATAGGATCGCCAACATTACCATGCAGATATCCAAGCATTGTTTGGAAAGAATGAAAGAGTGTTTGAACCATTTCTAGTAGGGAGACCACCCAACATAGGATTTGAGCATGTCATTGATATATACGAGGGGTTGAAGATCGTGATCACCACACCCTACAGTAATCCGAAGATGTTTAAGGACAAAATAGAGAAGGCCATAAAGGAGTTGCTAGAGATGGGACATATTAGGCCTAGTTATTGTCCCTTCACTTCTTCAGTTATACTAGTGAAGAAGAAGGATGGAACTATGAGGATGTGTATAGACTACAAAGCACTAAACAAGAAGACCATAAAAAATCGATACCCAAAACCTAGGATTTATGAGATGATAGATGAGTTTCATGGGGCAGTGTACTTCTCAAAGGTTGATCTGCTATCAGGATAACACCATATTCGGTTCAGAAAGGAGGATATCCATAAAACAACATTCATGTGTCACTATGGGCACTTCGGGTTGAATACCACACCAACTTCCTTTCAGTTGTGAATGAACCATATCTTCAACAAATAGTTGAGGAAATTCTTACTGGTGTTCTTTAACAATCTCCTGATCTATAGCAGGACGTGGGAGGAACATCTGAAGCATGTGGATACGATTCTCACCATTATGGAGGAGTAATCACTTTTTTCCAAAGAGGTAAAATGTGAATTTGGGTTGACATAGATCCTCTATCCAGGGAATGTAATTGGTTTTGATGGAGTAAAGGTGAATTAGGAGAAGATCTAGAAAATATTAGATTGGCCCACCTCGATATCACTCACATATTTGTGAGGATTCTTCAGGATATGAAACTATTATAGGTGCTTTGTGAAAGTATTTTCACAATTAGCTACGCTATTGACAAATGCCACCAAGAAGGAGGTGTTCTGATGGTTCAAGGAAACAAAGGTAGCATTCAATACAATGAAGAGGGTGATGATCACTTGTCCAGTATTAGAACTCCCATATTTTACACAACCTTTTGTCCTGGAGTGTGACACATCTAGTGAGGGTATAGAGAAGTATTGATGCATAAACAAAACCCAATACCTTTTGAAAGAATGAATCTAAGAGAGACATAAAATATCTATCTGATCTATGATAAGGAGATGTTGGCCATCATGCATGCATTGGCCAAGTTCAGAAAAAACCTGGTAGGAGGATGCTTTGTGGTTAGGATTGACCACAACATCTTGAGATATTTCTTGGAGAAGTGGTATCTGAATGAAAGGCAGAGGAAATGGGTGAGAAAGGTGCAAGCATATTATTTTGACATTGAATATGTAAAGGGGAAGAAGAACATAGTTGTTGACACCTTATCCATAATACCTGCAACCTTCTCCATGACAGATATCTCAACAGATTGGAAGTCCATTATTTTGGTGGAATACTCCAAGAATGCCTTCACCTGTGAGATGATGGAGGGAAATATTCAGTATTATAGGTACAAGGTAGTGGATGAAATAATCTATGACAAAGAAATGATATATCTTTTCCTTGAGTCCAAACTCAAGGATAATATTTTGAGGACAGTACATGATGCACCACTGATAAGGAACCATGGGTATCTGAAGACCTATAGGCAAGTAAGGAAGAGATTATCTTGGAAGGGTCTCAAGGAGGATGTACTTCATCATGTGAGGGAGTGTATGACTTGCCAACAAAACAAGTCAATGTTTACACACCTTGCAGGACTGCTACAACCATTATCGATTCTGAAACAGAAGTGAGATAACATTTCCATGGAATTCATTACATGGTTTCCAAAGGTATAGGGTAGGGACTATATCTACATGGTAGTGGATAGATTAAATAAATATGCACACTTCTTTTCCATTACTTTAGAGTACAATCCATCTTAGGTATCATATTTGTTCTTTAGACAGGTGTTCAGACTACATGGTATTCCAAGGAACATAGTTAGTGACTAGGATAGGAGATTTCTCAACGCATTTTTGCAGGAGCTGTTTAGGTTATCCAGGATAGAGTTGACACCTAGCACTATCTACCACCCTCATACAAATGAGCATATCGAGATAGTAAACAAATGGATTGAGGGGTACCTGAGGAACTGTGTGTCAAGGTAGCATCAGGCATGGAGATTTGGGGAGGTAGCATATGAGTTGGAGTTTCCAAAGGGTAAAGGGACCCACAACACCTTCCATGTATCCTGCCTCAAGAAGGCATTGGGACAATAGGTCAAAACTTCGACAAATATTCCTCCACTATATGAGGAAGGGTAGTTGGTCCTAGCTCCGAAAAGGATTGTTGATGTCAAGGGGTGAAGGTTGAGAAGCATATTCATTCGAGAATACTTGGTCATATGGAAAGGATTTCCCACATAGGATGTTAGTTGGGAAGGATAGTAGATCTTACAACACCCCTATCTAGAGTTTATTCAGGATAATAAATATTGGGAAGGGAGGACTGTAATGTCCCCTCCCAATTGATCATGATGAAGGATGAATTAATAGCCTATACGTCTCCTGCAGGCTATAGTCAGCAATAACAAGAGAGTCAAGGTGGTTTATTTGGTTTCAGTGGGTTAAAAGAATGACAAATCATAAAGTGACATTAAATAAAAATAAATAATTATATTTAAAAGAAATTGGAGAAAAAATAAAGTGAGTGTTTGATTTGGTGAAAAAAGGGGAAAGATCTAGAAGGCTCAAAGTAAGGATAAATAAAAGAGTATCCCTTCTCTTTGGCATTATGATTTGATATTTTGTTGATGTGCTCTTTAAGACAAGTTTTTTTTAGGGTTTGGAAAAACCCTTCTATTTCAATCTAGTTTCGGTGGGGCAATACCCACCCTAGCTAGACAAGGAGGAGGATCCATCCAAGGTCAATTCATTATAGAGTTTGAATTCATCAAGATTGATATTTGTATCAAGTACCAGTGATTGATATTTGTATCAAGATTGTACCATAATTATTGTGTATGGTTGTGATCTTGAACCTTACATTTTTCCTATGTATATATCATCTCATATTTTCTCTCTAGAATATCTTCGTCAAAGACTTGCAACTAACCAACTGCATTTTATTTCCAAAAGTCACAAGTCTTACTTTATCTTACCTTATCAATTTGTCTCTCTGATTATAAAGAATAGGTTTCCTATGGGTGATATTTCTAAAATAATCTCTTTTCTAAAATCGAGGAAATGAAATGATTGTAAATACGACCCTAATAATTTGGTTTCAAAAAAATGTACGACTTTGAATTTGACACCATATATTCGTTAGTCTAACCTTGATATTGATAAAATGACTAACAAGAATACCTGGGAATAAGTGCAGTCTTTGTTGAGATTGCAGGTAGTTGGAAAAAATTCCAAAGAAGATCATATATTGAATAAATATCAAGCAATGATACCTATTCCAACTACTATACATATGCATGGTGGTGTGGTTGAGTCAAGCCAAAAACTTAGTACCTACCAACAAATGAATGACGTTGTAGATAGTTTAGCTGGAGAAAGTTCAATAGGACATCAAAATAAAAAATATCGAAATAGTATAAGAAGGATTAGAAGAGCCTGAGGTGAAAAGATGAAACATTTAGAAAGAGATTGAACAATCCAATGATACTGTCTAGACTACTCCTAAGGAGTCTACACAAAAATGTTTTTCCGAGTAGGTTGACTCTTTATTAGAAGAGTTATAGTCAAAGAAAACAAGTGATCATGTATTAGTTATCCCATTGATTATGTTACCAATGACATCTTATGTAGTTATTGAAGGAAAAACTGAGACATCCACATACTCTCAATCAGGAAAAATGGTAAATTTTCATGTATCCAATAATGAAAACACCCAATTGTTGAAATTGGATCATGTCACTAAATTAAAATTGCAAGATCTTGGAGCTCCCAAATTTCTAGCATCCACTAACAAGGAGAAGAATAAATTTAATTTATTAGTATTGCAACCTGATACTACAAATGTGTGAGGTCACTCTGAGTATAAAACCATATCTGTTAAAGTATATTTAAATTAGGTTAATGCCACATATATGGTAGAATAACATATAAAAAAATGGATGCACAATGTCTCGAAGATTGATTCAGCCTATTGTCATTGTAAGGAAGTTACATGCTCTTGTCCACAAGTTGAATGTACAACTAAAAAATGAAAACATCATCAACATAGTGAATATTACTAGACTCAAAGACCCGGAGAACAAGATGTTAATACTTTGAAATCCACTCAAGAGAAGTGGAAATATCTAAAGGATTATTGGATCTAGGGATAATTTTAAGGATGGAAATTTATATTAAAATATAGAAACGTGGGCTAATCTTACTAGTTCTTAATATGCAAAATGTAAAATTTTTGGCAATAGTTTTGTAAAAATATTCAAATTTCTAATGATTTTATATAGTTTATATAAAAAAATTGCAATTGTTAAGGTAAAATAATTTTATTCTTTGGAATTTGGGTGAATCGTTTTTAGAAAAAATGGAAATTGGTGAATCGGTTTTTGCGAAAAACCATGGAAAATTATCCCATTAACGAAATTTATCCCCTAAAATCATCTATGACTGAATCCAAGAACGTAGAGATCAAAATTTAAAAGTCGAAACTCAAAATTCCTCAGAATAAATTAGTTTAGGGAAGGTTAAGATAAACAAATTTACGGCTAACCACAAATCTTGAATACCTTGAGAAAGAGAAAGTCAAAGTGTAAATAGATCTATCTGTTGAGATAGAGAAAAAAACAATATTCTCAATGTAAATCATTAACAAATATTTTTGATGAAGATGTTGAACAATCTTTCAAGTAATCAAGACAAAGACAATGTGGATGATTTAGTAGAGAAAGAATCAACATACAAATCATAAGTGGTTGAATGAACTAATCAAATAAAAGGTTTGAATAAGGTACATGCAAACATGATTGAAGGGATGAAGAAAGAAAAATAGGCATAATTAAAGGAATTGAGAAATCAAGTAAAATCAAAGAATGAAGAGGTTGTTGTATTGACTAATGCTCATGAATTAAATAAATTGTTGAAGGAAACTCTTAATGACATCCTAAGGATAAAGTGCCTTATTATACTGCCTGTGCAGTATATAGCCTTGGGTTTTGTTTGACTTTATATTATTTGTGCTTTGACTTTAAAATTTTATCTAAAATCTAATGTTCAATATAGTATAAAAAATATAATTTTTTATATAGTCTTGGATTTTGTTTGACTTTATATTATTTGTGCTTTGACTTTAAAATTTTATCTAAAATCTAATGTTCAATATAGTATAGAAAATATATATTTTTTTTTAACATTTGATTGGTTAATAAATTTCATATGTTATTGTAAGCTTCACATACATCGAAATTTATCATTAATAAAAAAATTAATAATTAATATTCTGTTTACCTATAACGCCTGTCGCCATATCTTTTTAGTATGTAACGCCTATCGTCGATCATGCGCCTCTTCTAGTAGTTAGTCAATGATTGAAAGCTTCCTCTCACTTCTGCCAGATTGGGTCTTGCGGATTTTCCACTACATTATTAAAAAAAAAATCTTCACGACCAATCCATTCGCCATGAAATTTTCCTCCGGTGATTGAATTTGTTTATTATGATCGTTCATTTCTCTGACAGCCCAAACATTCGTTATTTTAACAATAAAATATTTAAAGTACCTCTCGAAGACAAAGGAAAAACATATTCATTTCAACGAATATACATATATATTTTTTAATTTATAGTCTTAAAGGGGAGATAGTTATGAAAATGGTTAGAGTTAGGACTTATAAAATGGAAGGTCTTTGACAATAGAGAGGTTGACATTTTCTGAATGAAATACATACACTAATTTCAGAAGGAATTCACTTTGACGACAATTGCTTTTAATTTTATTTTGAAGATATCAATTAATTGAGAATTTTGGTTTATCTTTTCTGTTTTTATTTTAATTTATATCTTTATTTCTATATATATGTGTAAATGTGATTATGGAAGGATGAAACTTGATGATTTAATGACATGTTCTTAGCTTATGATGATTTTGATTTTTTTATTTGATTGCAATACTATTGGTTGATATATATTGTTGACATTAGTATTGTGAAATCTATAAAGAAAATTTTATGTGTGGAATACTTATTTTTGCATTATAATGCATTGAGTATTTACTATTGTATGTTTTATTATTTAAGTATTTCAAATGAAACACTTATATTGTTTTTTAATCTCCTTTATGTGTGAATGTGCAATTATTATTTTTGAAGAAATACATTTTCTTGAGAATTGTAAGTATTTTGACTGAATTGTAAGTATTTTGACTTATATTTGATCATACATGACGTGGTTTAAAGTATAAGCTTTGTTTTATTTATTTTATGTTGATAAGATTTAGATAAAGTTACTTATATTTAAGATGATTAATTATATGTTATTTTAAATTTTAAAGTAAAAATATTTTAGAATAAAATTTGAAAATGTTTTATCATTATTTTAAAATTCAATTAGCTAGGGATACTCTATTTGGATTCTGAATTGTTTCAAGCAAGATTAGAGTGGAAAGGTGTAAAATATCTTCATAGGGTGCCTTGGAATTGTTCCCTTATAAAGAACAACTTGAGGAACAACATAATACAAGTGACATAACCCATAGTTGAGTAGTTAGGTATATGACAATGATCAATTGACAATTACAAACAACATTTGAACAAATGGTTGTCAAACCAGTAGTTGATCAGACAATCTAGGTAGTTAGGATCCTACTCAAACATCAGGGTTAAATAAGTGTTGGCTATGAACACACCTTGATATTGTAGTTATTTCCCATAAGTTTTAGGCAAAGGAATGTATAGTTATCAATTTCCACCTTATAAAACAAGTTGTTAAAGGGGCACTTTATCAAACTTGACATTGTAAAGAAAACTCAAAGCATGAATAGAAGAAAAAAAGTTTAGATACTATTAATTGAAGATTATGATATGTTGTTACCCTTTTGGTTATTGGATCATTGTCTATAATATTTTTCTACTAAGAACATGCTATGCTCTCTTTCAATAGTAAGTTTTATTCCTAATCTCATGTTGTTTCCCACTATAAATTTGGTCTTTCTTGGATGGTGAATGATTGTAGATCATGTATTTTTATACGATTAATGGTATCTGATTCATTATTATAGTTAATTTTGTTGCATTAAGTTTTTTCATAGTTCCTTATAGTCCATATAGATGAATTAGATAATTATTGATGTGTGTTTCCCTACTATACATTCTATTCAATTAGAAAGATATCATATTTGTTTTCTATTATCATTGAGGTGTCTTACTTCGTTGGAAGGTTGTTTGTTGTGTCGTTTTTTGTTTTTATAGGTTGAATTTTATTTGAAACCCAAAATAATATAGACATGATACTCTACATATGTAGGATAAAATCCATACACAATTACTTTATATTTGTGTGTTGGAGACCAAATGTAGTTACTTTGAAAATGCAAGCTATAACTTGGACATAATTAGTCGTGTGTATGATAACTAGAAGGTATGTGTGGTTACTTTGGACATAGCTTAAAAGCCATGCGTTTTTACTCTATACATTCAAGCTAGAAGTTAGGAACATTTACATTGTTTGTGTAGGATAAGCTAATCATAGTTATTCTAATTAAATAGATTTAGGGAATGTGACAATGATACACTGATGTGATTGATACATAGTGAAAGTTGTAAAGTCCACACAATGGAATTCATTATTGATAGTGGCAATGACATGGACTATTGTATTTACTCAATAATTTTTTTGTTCAACTAGGACCCAAGAGGTGCTCTGAGCACATTGATTAAGGTATTTCCCCCCTGTAATCATGGGTCATAATCACAATAGAGCAAGACCAAGTGAAAGAGATAAGAGTCTCCCCCTATGATCGTGGGTCGTAATCACACAAAAACTAAAGAAAATAACTACTTTAATTAGGAGAAAGTAGGGATATAGAGGAGGATATAAGGTGCACTTTGTTCTCCCATTTGATGTCGATCTCTACTCCAATTCATCAAAGAACTCTTGATCTTCCACTGGAATAAACCTGCAAGACATATACAAAACTAGGGCTACAACGAAAATAGTTATACGATCCAAAAAATGTGCATGTTATATGTCATATTCAAAGTAAACATAAAGATAAATGTACAATGAAGAAAAATCTAGGGGAACACGACTCTTTTATTAAAAGCAAGTGGAAAAGGTAAATTGCAACCTTGTCTAGCCTTAGGCACTATCTTGAAGCCAACTATCTGGGTTCCTCCGGGAATCCTCAAGCATCAACTCAACCGATAAATACTTCTCTCAATGACTCAGATAGGGATCAAGAGACACCCTATAATCACATAAAAGGATAAAGAAGCTTTGGAAAAGGAGTTTCCAGACTAAAGGGGATGTTGCTCAAAGAATGTAGGGAGAGGAGACTTGCTAGATACTGGTAACATAACTTTGCACCAAGGGACTTATGTTGTCCTATTTATCCCTACATGGTTTTTTTATATCTTCCCAAAGAGGTTTGGGGAGTTGAATTATGTTATGTATGGGAAGGGGTTATTGGAAAACAAGCCGAACCGAAAAACCCGCCCGAAAAAAATGAGATTATTTTATTTTTCACCAAAAATGAGGGCATCTGCAAGTTGTAGTGAGGAAAGGTTCAGATGTCCATGTGTTGCACTAGGGAAACCCACAAATATTCTCTTAAAGCATGTTTTTTAAATGATTTTTTAGAGGAATTTTTAGGGAAAAGTATATAAAGCATTGGGAAAGGGTTAGGCCATGGCACAAAAGCATAGATGTGGTTTTTTGTGCTATAACAGATGCCCCCTAATGTGTGAGGTTAGAAGGGAAAAATGATGGTTGAAATACATTATGAACTCTGAGGGACGAGGATGCATCGAAGTATCCATAGAGGTTCCCAAACAACTGATCTAAAAATGAATAATCGTCAGCAAATATCAAGCAAGATTTTTGTTTCCCAAGTCGGGCATACCCATGCTCATGACTGAAAAAACATAACCGCCAAAGAAAATACACTGCGAATCCATGGTAGATATGAAAGTATGACTAATGTCCATGGCCATGAATAATACACAATGGATCCATGTGATAAATATGAAGTAGCAAGCGTGGCCACGAGGAATACACAATGGATCCATGTCAAAGTAGATCATAGCCACGAATAGATACACAATGGAGCTATGTCTCAAGATCAAGAATAAAGGATATCTGGAACTAAGAGAATGAACAAACTGATCCTCTGCAAGTACCAATGTCTGTGAGGTGGCACCATATGAGTTGGGAAGGAGCACAAAAGAGGTGGCCCTCGTACTTCACTCGAAGTCTTCACAATGATCCATCATGGTACAAGTATACACTACGTGAATAGATGAGTCGAAGTCGAACACAGTGAGACATTGTTTGGTTACCAGTCATTGATGTATATTGTTAACAAACATGAGACAAACCATTGATAATGATGATGGGAGTCAATGTACCATGGCACTATCTAACAAGTGTGAATAAATGAGATGGCATAGAACACCTGGTAGAAACTATTCAACATGGGACATTGATGTATTCCCATTTTCAATAGTGAGGGAACCATCCACTGATGACTGTAAGCCCCAAGGTACCAAACATATCTCTAGTTCCCTCTCCCAGAGCAAGATGTCTCGAAGTCGATGGGAGGTAACCCACTAGAAGGAAGGAATTAAGGCATCCTCCATCATCCAACACGAGGGGTGGCAGAAATCCAATGATTTGGAAGAGATTAGACAAGGAGATTGATACTTGTGATGATGAGACTTGACTTGGGAAGGATGAATTGGAAGGTCAAAGGATAATTGTAGAATGACCGACACAAGTTGAAAACTTTCCCTTGAACATAATCACGACACATTATGTGACTCGAGAAACATGACTATAAAATGGGATACATTTGTGACACAAGAGGCATCAACAAACACTCCAAATAGTTGGAAGAATAACCAACAGGGAGAGAAAAAACTCAAAGAGAGAAAAAGTCTCCTAAATCCATACTAAACCCAAAACGATGAGATATTGAGTTAAGATTGTGCTTTATTCAAGGGCGAAAAGACTGTTGTGAACACAAAAGATAGATGTTTTCCCATTCTTTTTGGTTTTTTGATTTTTTTGTATTTTTCATGTTATAGAAGCCTGAAAAGGAATAAAAGAATGCTTATTGTACAATGGAGGAAATGAGTGCCGCAGGCAAGAAAATTAGTTCCAGAGCAGAAGGAACATACTTATTCTCAATGTAAGGAAACAATGTGCATGATAAGGACACTCGAGGAAATGTCTCCTCCAGGGATAAGGTGTCAAGTCGCAAAGGCATAAATTGCAAGGTTGTGAACTGATAGGAATGCATAGGAAATTGGTTCAAAAACAACATGACGAAGCTGACATTAGAACTAAAAGCATGAGCAGTCAATATGCAGATGAAGATGTTGGATTATAGAGAGGGGGGGTGAATCAGTAATAGAGAAATTTAATCCTTTTTAACCATATAATCCAAGTGTTATATCAATGAAGCATTATCATCCAATAACTGCAGAGTAAATAAGCAATGAACAAATGAACAATCATACACATACACAGTACACCAGTGTTTTACGTGGAAACCCAAATCGGGAGAAAACCACAAAATGCTTTTTCTTATATGTCTTGAAGAATTACATTCATTGGAAGAACCAACTTCCTTTGTTTTCCAGCTGCAACTAGAAGGAGGCTCCAACCCCCTAGTTTCTCAGGCTACAACCTAAAGGAAGCTCCAACTCCCCAATTCTCTATCTACGACTAGAAGGAGGCTACAACCCCCTATGTTCTCCGGCTACAACCGAAAGGTGGCTACAACCACCTGTCCTTGCCCCATCCAACTGCCCTGAAGTAGAAGTAGAATAATGGAACCACTGCCACACTATCACTGTGAGATATACCGTTGTAAACATGTACCAATAAATCTGAACCATGCATCAACCATGCATCAACCTGTACCTCAACTTGTAATCAGCCTGTACCATAAACAAGTGCACCAACCATGCACCAATCTGTACCAAACAACCTGTAATCAACCTATACCATAAACAAGTACATCCAACCATGTACCAAGTATGTACCAATAATGTGTCAACTACTCATCAACTATGACTCATCAATATGTACCAACATCATCAACTATACACCTCATGTGTGTGCCAACTCATCAACTACTTGTCTCAACATGTACCTCAACCAAAATCCCTCATTAATTTCATCATCCAAATCTGATTTGTATCTTTGTAATAGACCTGGTGTATATGATCACATTCCTGCAAACCTTCCTTAACTTTAACAACAAGAGACTAGCATTTTCATCAAACTTTTCTTTAGTCTCACATGCCTAGTTTTGGATTAGTCAACAACCCAAACTTGAAGTAATCATAACTTTGTACCTGTAATGTATACATATATGAAACTGATACACAATGTTCTTCAGTTTGTTTTGTGCAATTCATCCAAGTTTCACTACTTGGAACCTCTCAGAAAAGGATTTATAGAAAAAATGGCATACCTTGATGAATTCTGGCTGATTCTAGAGAGCGACCTTGTAGAGCGTGCC
Source organism: Picea mariana (assembly GCA_032191745.1). NCBI lineage: Eukaryota > Viridiplantae > Streptophyta > Pinopsida > Pinales > Pinaceae > Picea > Picea mariana. Next base: position 644 of record JASDQU010263708.1, on the reverse strand, counting down.
TCACATAGAATATTTGTTGAAATTATATGAAACCATTACAAAGAATACTTCAGACTGTAACCTAATCAATACATTTGGTCTCACTGAATTTGGATATGTTATGAATATTTTATGACGTTTTTACCTGAAACACCTGTTTTTGACTAGTTTTAGGACTAGCCACAAACCTTATTTTCCACGAACTGTAACTCCCAAAATACTACGACCCACAAGATGAATTTTTTACCACAGATACTTTGATATGTTTTCTCAATGGCATGTCAATTTCACGATCTGAATAAATATATAGAAAAATTTATAGCAAAAATGGTGAGATGACCTGTAAATAACATACCTTAGAAAGCACCATCAAAAGAATTTGTCATTCCTTGCATTTCGGCCTTCTTTTCTTCACTTTCCTCAAAATTTCGGCTTAGATATCCTTTGGATACCTCAGACACATATAGGTATTCAATATGCTCAATTTTGCATTAAATGAGAGAGCCTTTCCTCTTATTTATACTCTCCAAGTAGCTTCCTTAAAAACATCTTCTAGGTCACTTGGCCCCACTTTCCTTATTTTAGGGTTAACCCACTTCTAATTTCTCCATTAAATTTATTATTGAAATAATTTATTTTGTATTCACTTTGAATTATAATACACT
>JASDQU010263707.1:0-15468 GCA_032191745.1 Picea mariana | reverse complement strand
GTATCATGGAAGTACTGATCTATCGTCGTGAATCCTTCCTCGATGGACAACTAGGATTAATTTTCTACCTAGTGCTTCGGGCATTCTCCTCTTGACTTTCTCTAAAGGGTTCTTCCTCTAAAACACTTCAATCTATGCCACGTGCCCTTCCAGATCCAATGGTTTGGACTGAAATCTCTCTTCACGACTTCACAAAGATCTTCATTTTCTCTCAAAAAACCTTCTAAAGTTCTTTCCCCTGAACCTCTCAATCTTTTTCCACCTGTCTTCTCCTTGATGATGGATTTATTTAATATCTTTGAGACTTTAGCAAGTCCTCGACTCTTTTGCACACTTAGCGCAAATTTTCCTTTCCAGACTTAGGTTGTTCTCGAACACTTTCTACACTCCTTACAGAGTTATGCACAGACTCTTCTGTGACTTTCCTTAGCTTGAAACCCTCCAAGGTTCCCAGTTCCTCTACGTCCTTCAGTGGAATTCTTCTTTCCCTCCTAGCAGTCTCTCGCTCTGCTTCCTGAGCTTGTAAGGAAAACTTACAACACCTTAGGCGCACTCCTTGCACTTAGATCAGTTCTTTGATGACTTCTTTCTTAGCCTTAGGGAAAGGTTTAAGGCATATCCTTTCCTTTGTCAATGCACTTCTTGCAAATACTTCCTTCACCAGAATGTTCAACAATTCTGGGATTCTCCAACATCTCCAACTTCCATTACACAGAAATGTAGAACAGGAAAAACTATCATTTTCTATTAATGGTAGAACGTCAAATTACAATGGTGGAGTCCAATCTACAACTGAGTCTCAGTTCTATGTGTTTCTCTCCCTACAACTCGACCTATCCAACCCAACCAACATTCTACTTGGAAATAATACAAAGTTTTATACAAGAGGGGCTCGACGAGCTTCCCTCACAAGCTAAAATAGTGGTGTCAAATCACCATTCAAAATGCCTATCGAAAGGGAAAATTACATTGATGGAAATCTTCTCAAAATTGGATGTAGATCCATTCTGTCGTCAACCACTTAATGGAGACCTTATATCTAGCTTGTGTGAAAGAACAATTTCTCTCTTTCAGCTTGTCTTCATTAAATTCCTGGATCACATGTTGGATTCTCGAGGCAAAATGAGAGGGCGACACCTCTCCTTCCTTAAATGCACACTATGTGTGAAATATGACTAGCGTGTGCTGAGGTGGAGTGATTCTCCTGCATCATACTCCATGGATATGAAAATCATGAGCTCCTACTCATGATTTTTCCAGTGTGGTTGAAATCCTCCTGGATCCCAAACTTTCTCTTGAATTTGTCTCTCGAATCCTCTTCTTTGATGCTTCTGCTCCTGCATCATCCACGCTTCTCATGCAAGTTTCCCATTTCTCAGCTTCCTCATCCTGACCAATTCTTCTTCCGACTTCAACATCATTTTACTTATCTCCTCAACTACTTTGTCTAGCTGATCTATTGACTGACTTTCCTTCTACAGACTAGCTTGCTACATTCCTCCCTTGTTCATGGGTATATCATGCTGATTTCCCAAGTCATATTCTCCATATCTTGTGGCCTTGAATTTCCACTCTATTGCATCCTCCACTTTTGTAGTCTGAATATTGAACTGTCATTCAACTACTTCCTATGACAGATCGACCCCTGTCATTTTCTCGACTAGTTCTGTTCCAGATTCCACCAACTGTAACTTGTGTTGGTGTATCTCCTCTGGCATGGATATCTCTCAGAAGTCACCTTATGGTTCTGGATTTCCCATCCAATCCTCTAGTTCCTTTAACTTCAATTCCCACTAAGTGAGTAACTCAATTGGGCATTCTCCTTATGTTGGGACAAACATTAGTATCTATTCCTCTTCTTCCATGACAGTCTCAACCTGTTGTCTCCCTGTCGCATCTGCAACATCTGTGCTAGCCTCTCCTCAACCGCTTGGTAGGAATATCTCGACTCCTCCAATGATTAGAACACTCCCTTGATCCTTCTCTTCGACGGTGGAAGTTTGCAACTTCTCATCATATTCATTCACATGGCTCATAGCTCTGTGTGAATCTCCATCCAAGTGAGGTATTCCTTCTGCCTCTTCTTTGTCTGTCAACATCCTCTAGAGTGAACTCTCAAATGAGCTCATATATTTGTTCTTACCCTCCTGGAAATTTGGGATGTCTCCTCTGCCCACCTGGCAGTTTATGAGATCCACTGACCCCTTCACATTGCCCACCTGGCAGTTTATGAGATCCACTGACCCCTTCAAATTTCCCACCTGGCAATCTAAGAGACTCTTGCAAGATCTCTTTGCCTCGTCACTCAAGTTTTTAGCGCGCCTCAGCCACCTTCTCAACATATACTGTTGCCTTATGGTCAACAACTTCTGAACAGGCCATCTGGCTATCCTCTTCAAAGGAAATTCCTACCTCCAGTGTACCTTTGACTTCTGTTGCATCTTGAATGCAAGTTTTTCCATCTGTGCTCGGATTTCACCGAGCTCCTTTTCCATCTCTACCTTTCTCTTCTGTGGGTAGACTCCCCCTTGACCATGTTTATGATCGTCAATGGCCATATTCATCTTCTACATGCCCTCTTGGAAAGTCTATTGGTCACCCTATAACTGAGAGAATCTTCAGCTTCTCCTTCGCCTGAAATCTACAGACGAAAACCTGCTCTCATATCTCCTTTGCCTACGATTTGCAGAAAAACTAGCTTTGATACCACTCTAGCACAAACCCCCTTCCCTCCAAAGGGATTCTTGAGCTCCCAATCTAGGATCCTTCAAGTCACCAAACCAAATGGTTTGTCGAGATCCTGACAAAACCTTTTTAACTTAACACAGGCCCTTCACTTCCTTGGCGTGGTTATGTAGCACCCACGAACCCTCTCCTTAGCACTTTTCAACTCTTAATGCCAACAAAGATAGCTACCCATGCTAGGATTCCTCCTTGATGTGACCATGGTTTACGACTGTGGGTCAAATCCCTTTGTGATCCCACACTCCGAAACTATTGCAAACTACTTTCTCCCTTTTCATCAATTTCCAAATTGGTGAATTCTTTGGGACCATATCTATGGTCCACTTTCTCCTCATGATCAACGACTATGATCAACTTCATGAGTTTTGACTTCATGAATCCTCTCTTCTCCTGAATCTTCTTTCCCCGACTTGCGTATCTGCGAAGTGCTGATCTCACGCCACACGTCCTCCCTCAATGCATGTCTAGGATTAATTTTGTACCCAATGCTTTGGGCGTTCTCCTCTTGACTTTGTCTGAAGGTTTCTTCCTCTGAAATGCGTGGATATCTACCATGTTCCCTTCCAGATCCAATGGTCTGGACTAAAATCTCTCTTCGTGAAGATCTTTGTTTTCTCTCGGCAAACCTTCCGAAGTTCTTTCTCTTGAACCTCTCAATCTTTTGTCACCTGTCTCCTCCTTGACGATGGATTGATCTACTGTCTTCGGGACTTCAACAAGTCCTCGACTCTTTTTCACACTTAGCGCAAATTTTCCTTTCCAGACTTAGGCTATTCTCGTATACTTTCTGCACTCCTTGCAGAGTTCTGCGCAGACTCTTCTGTGACTTTGATCGGATTAAAACCATCCAAGGTTCTCAGTTCCTCTACGTCCTTCAGTAGACTTCTTCTTATCGTCCTGGTAGTATCTCACTCTGCTTCCTGAGATTTTAAGGAAAACTTACAAAACCTTAGGCACACTCCTTATGCTTGGCTCAGTTCTTCGATGACTTCTCCCTTAGTCTTAGGGAAATGTTTAAGAAATCTCCTTTCCTTTGTCGACGCACTTCTTGCAAAGCCTTCCTTCACTAAAATGTTCATCAATTCTGGGATTCTCCACCACCTCCAACCATGTTTCCTCTGTTCATGTTCACACTAGCTCGATGCCTTCCTGGTAGAGTGTTTCAGAGTGTTCAGTAACTTTGAGTTGTGCTTCTCCCAACACAATCTTTCCTTCCAAGGTACTTAACCACCTTGAAATTTCTTCCTGACTCTATAAATAAATATGGTGTGTCCTCCTGGAAACTTCCCTTTTTTCTCCATTGAGTTCAGACACACACTCCTTGCATTGGCTCATAGAGTTTCCTTCTCTGTTGTGCACTCCTTACACTTAGCCTAGAGAACTAGACTTAACTCAACACACTCGCGGATAGAAAACATAATCTCTATCCCTGCCGACAATTTCTAGCATTCATCTACAACTCACAAACATGTAAATGACATTCATAACACAACATCCGTTACACAGAAATGTAGAACAGGAAAAATTGTCATTTTCTATTAATGAAAGAATGTCAAATTACAATGATGGAGTCCAAGCTACAATTGAGTCTCGGCTCTCTGTGTTTCTCTCCCTACAACCCGACCTATCCAACCCAAACAACCTTATACTTGGAAATAATTCAAATATTATACAATATGGGCTCAATGATATTCCCTCGCAAGATAAACTAGTGGTGTCAAATCAACATTCAAAATGCCTATCAAAAGGGAAAATTACAATGATGGAAATCTGCTCCAAATCGGATGCAGATCCATTCTGCCATCAACCACTTAATGGAAACCTTATCTCCAGCTTGTGTGAAAGAATAATTTCACTCTTCCAGCTTGTCTTCATTAAATTCCTGGATCGTGTGTTGGATTCTTGAGGAAAAATGAGAGGGTGATGCCTCTCCTTCCTTAAATGCGCACCATGCGTGAAATTTGACTGGCGTGTGCTGAGGTGGAGTGATGCTCCTGCGTCATTTATGGAGGAATTGGGAAAGAAGAAGGAGAATAGAAGGTTGTACTGTGACAACGAGATTTCCATTCATATTTCAAAGAAATCATCCTTCAATTTGAAGATTAAGCATATGTAGCTCAGGTACCATTTCATACGATCTGTCTTGGAAGATGGACATTTGAATTTGGAAAAGATACATACTATCTAGAATCCTGCAAACATGTTAACAAAGGGAGTAACCAGGGATAAACTTTGTTCTTGATCAATTTCAGTTGGCCTTCAAGCATGAAGGTGAAGATGTTAAATTTTCCAAGTCCAAGGTGTAGTATAGTCTAGCAGGTACAACAGTAGTAGAGTTATTGTGAGTAGTCTCCAAGTGGGAGATTGTTGGTTGTGGAGCTTGATTATCTTCTTGATTCAGAGGTTTGGTTCAGTCATGCTTGGACCCCATTCCCTAATGGGGGATTTGGCGGGGATTTCCCCCCCAAAAATGTCACCAGGGGGGTCCAGGGGGGTGGAGAATTTTTTTTGTAGCCCCCCCTGGTGGGGGATTCGGGGGGTAGTGCCCTCGAAGCAAAATATTGAAAAAACTTACCTTTTAAAATATTCTAATTTCGTAGTCAATCTATACCATTCATTATAAGGTCGTATATATGATGGTAGAAGTTACTTTATGGATTTTTTCCCTAGAACACAACCCTCTTTTATGAGGGAATTGTATTGCGACTATGTATGTGTGTGATTATTGTATTCTGAGAGAAGAGACTATGAGAGGAAGAAGAGGAAGTTACAGTGGTTGAGTTGTAGGTTGTATCCCTTCATTTTGGTTGGATAATAAAAAGGAAGGACCTGGAAATTTCTCTGGTGGACGTAGCCCACAATGGGTGAACCACGTATATCTATGTCTCTATTGTATTTTGTGTCTTTTGTGTTTTATTTCCGCATTGTTTTTATTTTATTGCTTCGTTATCCTATTTTTCTAACAATTAGATGGAAAAATCTCATTAGTTCGATGGTTTCATATCGATGTTACAAAGGTAACCATTGCAGAGGTCACCAGACTACCGAGGATGGGGTAATATGGTTCAATAAGAAAGTCTTCATTCCATAGGCCTAAAAAAAATTTATGAGAGACGAAGAAAAAGTTAGTAATAAAGGTAAGTGATTTAAAATAACCTCTCTTTCCTTCCCTTGGAAAGATGTAGAATACTTTATTCATCTATATATTAACTACGAAGGTAGATTCATAATCATCTACAATTATCATTTTAATGCTACTATCTCGCCTCCACCATGGACAACTCCTCAACATTCCTTATTTTTTGTTAGAGTCCATGAAAATAATGGATAGTTGTGTTCTCCGCTTTAAACACTCACAGACTTGTGTTTCAAACCCTGGATTGATTAAAAAAAAATTCATCCATGCATTAGGACAAAGGAATGTTACATGAAGTGAATTCATTCGTTTTGCAAGAATTCAAGGTTCGAAAGATAAAGGAAGCGGTGAAGTAGAGAAATTGGTAGAGGATAAGGAAGTAGAGAGGGAAGGGGTTAACTATTAACCAGAGCCTGTTAATTGAAACAATGAGTATGGAAATGACAAGTCCAAGAATGAGTATGAGATGGAGTTAGAAATTACCCATGACGACATAGCCACTGAAATGGAAACAGAGGAAAACACATGGCTATACATAGAGAATCAGGAAAACGCATGGGTAGACACAAAGAAGGAGGAAAGAGCAGGGGAAAACATAGAGAAGGAGGACATAGAAGAAGACACAAACAAATAAATTGAAGGAGGTAATACAGAGAAGGAACCAAGTGCAGAGGGTACAAAAATAAACCAAGAAGACCCCGGAAAAGAATAAAAGGTTGGAAGGACCGAGGTACAAGGTAACCCCTCTACGACACAAAATGTTTCACCACTTATATCTAGCGATAAAGTGGAAATCATAGTAGAAAACCATTTTTTTTTAAAATATAAACCCTTCTCAATGATAGAAGAGCTTTTGCAAAAAAAGAAAATAAAAAATAGACCATTTCGAGGAATTTATAATGACCCCCAAGGAGAAGAACCAAGCCTTACTTATAAACAACATCAGCCCAACCATCATAATGATTAATATTTGTTGGTTTCCCATAAGAACCTACTAAGAAACAAACTACTCCAAGGAAGGGAAAGACAAAAGCAAGAAGCACTAGTTCCAAGCCAGTTAAAGTTGCATCCCTACTTAAGAAAGTCAATTATATAAAATAGGAAAATTCTAGACTTGAGGAATAGCTTAGGGTTTTAAAAGAAAATTCTTAAGAAGAAGAAACTCCCCTGAGACTAGGATCCTTGGCTGAGATTTCCTAGATAGTGTAAAAATTGTGTTATGCTTTAAAGCCTAAGGCTTGGATATAAGAGGATAAAGGGTCCAGGGAACAATTATAATGTTCAACTTGTGGTGATGTCCTTAGCAAGGCAGGTTATACATGGAATGTTGTGTTTCCACTTAAATTTGTTTTGGTAGGCATTCAGACAGATTCTTTTGAGAAGGATGAGTATATTACTAGGGTTACCCAAAGCATCAAAGAATAATATATCTAGGGTACTAATGATACACAAGAACCGACAATACATAGCATAGAAACAATGGGACCCATCCCAGACATTAGAGAGGTTGCAACTTAGAAAGAGAAATAATGACACAATGATGGAGGGACAATTGATAATTTTCAAGATGGCACAATGAATCCTGCCCAAGACATTGTTGTTACACAAGAACCAACAATATTGGCTATAGAGACAGTTGAATCAGATCAAAACTCCAAAAAATGATATTAAAACTCTAGGAGATGGGGATGTTGAAACTCTATGGGAGGAGGCACAACATAAATATAAAGGAGAAGAAGGACCTCCTCTACTGGACACACAAAAGCTTGACCAGGATGTTTCTATTACATAAGAACCAAAAACACCTAGAAGTGAAGCACGAAAACCTGAAGAAGAAAAGAGTCAAGGCACAACCCCCGATGTTGACATGTTGATTTTTGAAACTCAAAAGTGGAAGAAACTAACATTGTCACTCTAAGAAGGGGTAATCTCTATTCAAAGCATAGAAAGGTTATCTGTGAAATCATAGAGAGACGGGAAGAAGAAGTAATGTTTCAGAGACAAAAGTGGTATAATACGAAACAAGAGAAACAAAAGTTGAAAGAGTTGGAAGACCAAGTTCAAGCCCTGCAATATACAAAGGTAAAAGTATGTGACTTAGCACATGAATTGTTGAATTGAAAAAACCCTTCCCTTGCCTATCCATTGTTTCTTCATGAACAATTCATCCCGTTCCAACTGGCAACCATGAAAGAGAATAGATTTTGTAAGTTCGACTCTACTATTTCCTTTATGAATACTTTCTTTCATATAAGACTTATAGACCAACATTTTCTATGTGAATTGTACTTGCATGAGGTTATCTTGTTGGGGGAATGAAAATTCAATATTTATCCATATGTCAGATATATCCCATTAAGAGCATTTGCCTCATTTGTTAGCAACCAGGAAAAGTCGAAAGCACCCTATGATATTATGAAAACAACCTAGAATGAGAAAGAGCTATGGATTCAGGGAGAACCTACCCCCATTTCTGATATTATCAGAGCTTTCAACAATTTCCTTGGTTCAAAAGGATGGGTTGTCATTATGAATGATGTTCAGTTATTTATTCTGTACTTTTGTCTTGCATGCATTAATAGGCAGTGTAAAGAATCTCTAGATCGAAGTCAGCTCATGTGGAAAGCCTCTGATGACGAACTGAAGAGGAATAACCCCCATGGATACCCAAACTTCATTTTTTCCTTGTCAAGAATAAACAAGTATATGTATTGCATCATGAAATGTGGATCAGGGTGGCTTGGCCTCAGATACATATTCCCTTTGGGTTGGCTTCCCACTAGGTGATATCAACATAGATACCAGTTAAGGAAGGATGAATAATGGTGGATATATGTGATGATGAATGGTGGATAGATGTGATGATGAGTAATGTATATAGGGCTTCTCAGGAATATACTATCTGGGCATATATCTTCACTAGTCTTCATCTGTAACATATTGACATGGACTTAGAACGATGAGCTACATGAGGACATGCAATTCCTTTAGTAGGCGGGAGATGTCGATTTTAGGAATTGACACTCTTTCCCAATATGCTAAGTCCACTTGATGCGTTGATTCTTTAAGTTTTTCTTGCATTATGGGAAGGAAAATGTTTGTTTTGGGTGATTATTAATAAAGTGTTAAGAATCCCTACAGAAGAACGAGTTGATACAGGTGACACTACTCTTATGTGTTGATACTCCGAGATGTTGTTACTCTATAGATGTTGCTACTCTGAGATGTTGCTACTATGAGATGTTGTTACTTTAAAGGTGATGCTACTATTATTGAATTATGGGAAGGAAAATGTTTGTTTTGGGTGATTATTGATAACATGTTAAGAATCGATGCAAAAGAACCAGCTGATACAGGTGACACTACTCTTATTTGTTACTACTTTCTATCCTTCCTTTACTATTCATGCTCCTTCATATTCATTATAGTTCAAAATATTTCCCTTTTGATCCTAATATACTAAGTCCACTTGATTCCTTGATTCTTTAATTTTTTCTTGCATTATGGGAAGGATACTGTATGTTTTGGGTGATTACTGATAAAATGTTAAGAATCCCTGCAGAAGAACCAACTGATACAGGTGACGCTAATATTATGTGTTTCTACTCTGAGATGTTGTTACTCTATAGATGTTGCTACTCTGAGATGTTGTTACTTTAAAGGTGATGCTATTTTGAGGTGTTTCTACTTTGAGATGTTTTTACTCTATATATGTTGTTAATCTGTAATGTTGTTACTTTGATATGTTGCTACTCTTAATAGTGTCAACGCTACTCAAAGATCACCATGTTGATGTTGATTAGTTTGTTGACTCGTGAACCCTCATGGAAATGACTGGTCCCTTTGGCGATGTGAATATTCTTGAGTCACAATTATTATATGTCATAATTTTGGTTCGCCAACCTGAATAATAAGATAGTCTAGTGGGAGAAATCTATAATCAAGTACTCATGTAGCTATAATCGGTTACAAGAAATATTTCATCTTCTTAATTAAGAAAACTTTGAATAGCTTGAGAATTGAAATATTCTCAAGGTAGTTCGTAAATGTTAATATTTCAATATTAGGTAGATGAGGTAGTTTTAAGAGGAAGAACATCTTTTCTCCCAAGTTAGCCTAGTTTTTTGGAAAGAGAACAATTGTCTTGGCTGAAGAAGAAAAACATTTGTATCTACTCATCTTGACCTTTTAGTAATAAATATCTGGCAAGTTTGTGGTTCAATTTTATCTGCAATTAAGTTGTAGTTCTTGTAGCTTTTTTATCCCTTGCTAAGGAGGAAGGGTCGTCCTATTTAGAAGAGTTGTTTCCATTGTATTAGTATGTAGATTTACTTTTCCTGTTATTGTCAGTAAGATTGGTTTTGAGTGTTTTGGTGTAGATTTGAAGTGTTGTAACTCAAATGTAATTTTGTTTCAATTTTATCTATAGAAATATTATACAACGTGACCTATTTTAAGAAGTGTGTATTCCATTTTATTTCCATCAAGTGTGTTTATTATCCCAATGCAAGACATGATTGATTTCATTTCAAACAAGTATGTTTCTTATTCCAATGCAAGAGAGGATTGATCCCATTTCCTACAAGTGTGTTTCTTATTCCAATACAAGAGAGGATTGATTCCATTTCCAACAAGTGTGTTTCTTATTCCAATACAAGAGAGGATTGATTTATTTTCCAACATTGAGAATCAATTTTTATTACAGTCAGTGTGTAAGGTTTTAATTGATTGACAACAAAGTGTTTTTATTCAATTTAGATTAATATGCAGTACTTCATTTTACACTAGAAAGGTAGAGGAATTGTCTCTTTTATAAGTAGATTCATTTCAATTTCAACAGAAGTGAGGATTGTTCCTTTTTAAGTATGAATTCCCATTTTCAAAAAGAATGGTTTGATGCAATTTACAACAGCCTGATAATTGATATAAGGGTTTGATTAAGTTAACAATAGTTTTTTTTCATTCCATGCAAGTTTTATTGGTGAGATTTTGTTCTATAAGTTTCAAGATAATGTTAGTTAAGGGTTGTTGCATGCATATACATTTCATGATGAAATTTCAATAAAAGACTTACCCCAGGTTGACAATTTATGTATTGGATTCTTTAATAAGATAATTAAATACACCAACATTCACTTTTAAAAATAAATTGCGAGATATATGAAAAAATAACAATTCCTTAATAATTAAGTACCATGGAAAATATTAATAATTGATGGAAAAATACAAATTGAATAGTTATGATATAGATATAAATTAATAAACAATTTTTTTGCATATCTCTATGAACTAATTACCTTTCACTTTCCTCATTCTACCTTCCCCAACAAGACCTCCCCTTCAAATTTTTTGATGAAGTTGACATCCCAAATGAGAGGTACATTCATATTTGTTGCTAATTTAGGATGATATTGACTAATATACACCAATGATTGGTATACCATGTAGCCCTCCACCATAGAACCCTCAGGATGTGCTCTTTGTCTAACAAATGACTTCAATGATTTCAAATGCCTCTCCACCATCTACATTGACCTTGTGTGTACAGGTCCAGACTCCACACATTCAATATCCTCAACTTGGTGTATGAGGTAGTGTTCTTATGCATTGAAAAATAATGGAGGCATGTAGTTTTACATTTCACACATTAGGCAAGGAAGTTCTCTCATCCAATACTTTATATCTTCTTTGTGGACTTCTTTAGATGACGTCCACCTACACATGATGCAAAAAAATCACATGTTTAAGTATATACATTGAAATTAAAACACATGTGAACAAGTTCTGAAATGAATATTTTTCATAGAAATCGTTACTTACCTCATGTATTTTACATGATCATATATGACTTGTTTTATGTTGTTGTCATTTTTTTCTAGAAGAGATGGAAGTAGAACACACTGTAACAAAAAAGGAATCATTATAAACATTAGAGGTAGAACATATTGTAAAAAAAAAAGTAAACAAAAAAATACCAAAATGATGTATACCAATATAGAAATATAACATAATAATTACTTTAATAAATGTATACCAATTATGAGTTTTTACCCCACCTAATTGACCTTTCTTCATTAAGATATTATTTATGTTTGAAGCAAATCCCAAGGGAAATTTATTTTTTCTAATGACCTCTTTTACAACATTGATTTGTTTCTCTGTAATATTGAAGACTATCTCGATGTCAATCACTATTTGAATTAATCACATTTTTCATTGCATGATTGGCTTCCTAAATGTTACAAGAAATTTTTATTTTCTTTTCTTTGTCACTCCTTCCATATAAGATTCTCAATAATCTCTCTGTTACATTCATCCTAATATGCATTGTATCAAACAAATGATCTATTTGTAGGTTCTCATAGTAGGGAAAACTACTAAATTGTATAGGGTATATTTTCATTCCTCGTGGAATCCCATTAATGTCTTGACGACATTTGTGAAGAATAAATTAGATTATAACAATAATTGTTAGATATGGTAAATAGAATTCAATACAAATTAAAATTTTAAAACATTAATATATATATATATATATATATATATATATATATATAATACATAGACTAATTTCTTACCTTGATGATTTATATTATATTCCAACTTCCATAAGTGAGGTGTCATTCTTCATGGTTTTATTCTAGTCTCTTCTTTCAAATTAAAAATATGATTTACTGTAGTTTGATACCTATGGTTCTTAGGGAGGAAGTACCTATATTCATGAAACATCTCCTTTCCTAAAATTCTTGAACAACAAGATTTCACCCTAGGACTACATATTGGACATGAAAATTTATCCTTTGTTTGAAGACCTACAACATATGTATTAATGTCAATATCAATTATATAAAAAGGAATTATTTAAAAAACATGCATGATATTCTCAAACAAATATATACTATTAAAGTGTAATAGTACATTACATACCACAAAAATATGTTATCCCTGGTGCATCATGAATTTTCCATGTAAGTATTCCATGGAATTGAATTTTTTTTCCCCTATTGATCTAGAGATGTCGTACATAGTGATTCCAACCCATAACTTTAGTAACTCATTGATAAGAGGATCAATAAAAAAAATCATATCTTTAACTTTGTAATTTCTAATTGATTGAAAATACACATCATTACTACTTTGTATATATGTATATATAAGAAATTATGCAATAAACAAGACAAATGAAATGTTACGTTCAAAACATTATTGTAAAAAAATACTTGGAAAATTTATTGCCAACATTGTGTGCTCCATGTTTATTGACATCCAATGAGGAAGGTTATTATTTATAACAAAAATAGGCCACATTGAGTAAATAGAATTGACCTCTCCAAATGGATTGACACCATCAGCTGCCAATGAAAGCCTAATATTATGAGGTTCTTCTTTAAAAGTTGGTCATATTTATTTATTGTTCCTAAATGCAGAAACATTTGTAGGTATTCAAAGAACACCATATTCACTTATGTTTTGTGCATGGTAATCCATAAACTTTGATATGATTTGGCACCTGGACAATCATTGCAAACGTGAAATTATAGGAATATGATGAAGAACCTTGTGAGGCAGGTGTTGTGTTACTTGATTGGTTCGATATCTGGTTATTTGACATTACATGAATTTTGTTTCCAATGCATATTATCCATAATATATAATATGATCATTAGGAAATGCATCAATAGCTTGATACTCCATTCCAATATATTTCATAATGGCACATAATTCTCGTTATGTGCGAGGTAAATTATTTGATGATGGTAGGATAAATTAACCTAACCATCTACAATGCAAAATATAACTAGTTAATGTAAAGAATATTAATATTAAATATTGCATCCTTAATTTACACAGTAATTAATAACATTAAGAATAGAGAAAAAAAACTAGACCTTTTTATGTATATGTGACGAATTATGTTACATATCTTAGGATCTAGGTGGGACAAGTGTTTGAAAAAATGTTCAATACCTTGAAGTTTACCAACAACAATATAGTAGAGAGATGATTTTTCCTCGATACTTCATAAATGGGTTGTTGTGATTTCTCAATCAGAGCCACATCATGAATATCATCAACATTTTCATCCATTGGATGAAAGGTGTCATGGATCAATCTATGTATACCATCATTCTCAATTGTACTATTATCAGAGTCATCTTCTTCCATAGGTCTAACTTGATCTCCAATATTCGCTCCATCTTCCTCAGTGTGTACAACAAGATTTATAATACTACTTGGAACATTCCCAATATCGTACTTAGGATTCCCTTTCTTGATAATTACAAACAATAAAATAATATTAGTGTATGCAACAAATATTAAAAGGATATAAATTTCTACGAATACAATCAACACAAAAACATATAATGAATAATAATTTACCAAGGGACGATATTCATACCCCCCTTCAACATGTACAACCTATCTGCAATTCCTTTTAGCTATTGTTAGTAAAATTCTTCTTCTATTGAAGCCTTTACACTGATTGCAAGGGAAATAACATTTCCTATCACCCTTTGCTTCCAATGCTGCAAATAACTTTTGCAGTGTCCTATTATTTTCCCCTGGAGTAATGTTATATGGAATCATAATTAATTCACTAGTACATATGACCAAATTTGCGACGGTTTTTCGTTGATATTGCCACACATATTCGTCGCAATTTCCATGAAAGCCTAGTTTTTTTTTCGTCGGAATAATTTTGTTGCTCTATCGACGATCCAGGTGTGCGTGGAAACATCGAAAAAATTATCTCTCCACATGTCACCACCATCAAGTTTGGTTAACCCTTTGCATCGTCACAATTCCGATGAAATATCATCACAAGTACAATGAACAACCATGGAAATTACGACGAAATCTCGTCGCAATTGTGACAAAAAATTTTGACAAGTCAAAAACTTACGATGAAAATGTTGCATGTGCGACAAAAAACTGTGGCAACTTGTGATGAATACCCATGGCAATAGTGGTGACATTGATTCATCAAGACCAAAGTTATGATGAAGATGTTGTATGTGCGATGAAAAACTGTGGCAACTTGCGACGAAAGTTCGTCGCTATTGCCACGGTGGTCAAAATGCAATTTTTTTTTCGACTAACTATCGTCGATATTGTGATGATGACATTAAGTTTTTTTTTTTAAATTCCACGAGATATGGTATTACCATATTACATTGTAATATGGTATACCATATTACAATGTAATATGGCATTACCATATTACAATGTAATATGGTAATGCCATATTACAATGTAATATGGCAATGCCATATTACAATGTAACATGGTAATGCCATATTACATTGTAATACGGTATACCATATTACAATGTAATATGGGATTACCATATTACATTGTAATATGTCATTACCATATTACATTGTAATATGGTAATGCCATATCAACCCACAATTTATTGCAAGCCAACATGAAGAAATATGAGCTTGGAAAACAATTATTGTTTTGTATGGATTTTGTAGTTAGAGGATGTGAATTTTGTATTGACTTAAGAAATATAAAATTTGTTGTAAATTGGTTGATCCAAGATAATTTAATTGAACCAAGGTAATTCATGGGGTTAGCAA
>JASDQU010263701.1:0-15468 GCA_032191745.1 Picea mariana | reverse complement strand
GTAGCAACGGTAATCATTGCCAACTCTTGAGAAAATTTCAAGGGTTATTGCAACTGGTTCTACGGCTGCAACTGCAACTGGTACTGCAAGTGCAACTGGTTCTGAGACTGCAACTACAACTGCAGCTTAGGGTTTTATGAGGAAACCCTAATTTTCAAACTTTGAATTTTGAAATTCTGATCCAGGGGATAGATGCGCTGAGCTGAGGCGAGTTAGCTGGTGTAGTCAGAATTTCGAAAATCTAACTTTTACCCGGTCAAACTTGAACTGCAGATTTCTGGACTGGTGCTTCTGGTTTTCTGATACTTCTAGTACTCTGGTTTTCTGGTACTTTGTGAAACTAGGGTTTCACTTTCCGGGAGATCTAGCCACTGAAAAGGTGCGCTCTAAGTTCCAAAATGATCCTTGGGGGAGGGCGCAACTTTCTAGGTGGTTAGGGAGCTGAAAAGATTCACTTTTGCAAAACCCTAATTTGCAGGCACTGCAACAATGACGTTTTTCTCTTGCGAAATATGTTTCCTTCAGGTTGGCTCTGATACCATGTTAATGTTTATGCCATTATTATAGTTCTTTGCATTTCAATAGATAAGAGCAACATAAGAACAAGATCACTGAGATATACACATTCACAAGGGACACAACNGTTCAAGAGATAACTCAAACCAATACAGATAGTCCTCTCCCAAAGATGCGCCACTCTTCTCCCTCTCTCCAACTGGTAATTGCAGCTTGCCTCATAAGAGAATGAGCAAGTGAGTTGTGTGTCAAAGTGAGGTGCTGGCCTTTCTATATATACAAGTCTGGCACGTGTGAAGTGTTTCTTCACTGGCAGGGCCGACTTCTCAATCTGGGTGGGTAAACCCACCTTTATTATATTTCTGGGTCTCAATAATAACTGCTGGGGCCGACTTCTTATTTTGCCTATTAGAATTGTCTGTTGACCTATCCACAAAAGGGATTTGGTCGTAATACAATTACCGAAATGATTAATCCACAATGGGGATTAATCCTATAAATAATATATCAATAATAATAATAAGAATACTCTTTGCACTTACATTATTTCAACAATGTCTTTTCATGGTTGCTGCCATGGATAGATACCTCATCATCTTCAATGCATCATATAATTTAGGATTAGCTCCCTCCTAATCCTTGCTTCATGCATAATGCATGCTCTTCTTTTGGAAATATATAATTGACTCCCTCCATCAAACATAGTCCACGCTTTCGTCTACATCCTTATTGCCTTTTGCAAAGTGTCACAAGTCTTTTTCCAATTTCTTCTTGATTGCTGACTTCTTTCTGTCTTTACTTCTTCTAGGTTTCTTCAAGATTGATTCTAGTTTCGACTTATCTTGCAGTTGTTACTTATGTAATAACTTCCACATGAATTGTTACCAGGGGTTGTTGATATACTTCATCCTTTCATGTGTACTGCCTGACTTGCAATCATTGTGATAGCAATCCTTATCTTGTTGTTCTTCCATAGGTATAGTTTCTCTTTGAACATATTATCTTATAAGAAATAGATATGCAAGATATGTACAGAAACTATGTAAACTTGGTATGTACAAGAATTATGAACAATATCGTTACCTTGTCTTAGAAGAAGAAGTTTGTTTTGTCCTGCTTGGCCTTCCTTGAGGGTTCCCTTTCTTCGGCAACTGATGCTTCGTGTGTTTCCTTCCCTTTCTTTAACTCGGGACAATGATTCTTGTAGTGACCATATTTTCGACAATTGAAGCATTGTATTTTTGACATATCTTTCTTTTGATTTGGTTTCTTCGTTGAGCCAAACTTCTTTTTATTCCTGAAATCTTTGAACCTTGTTGTGAAAGCTTGATCATTGTATTTCTTTTGGGGTTTCTCTTTTGCACTAATCCTTGATTCTTCTTGTGCACAACAAGTCCAAAGTTCTTCAAATGTAGGATACTCCTTCCTTGTGTTCATGCTTGTGACAAATGCATCCCATGTCTTGGGAAGACCATTGAGTACTATATTTACCAGTTCCTTCTCTGAAATGATCTCTTCAATGGCTTGTAGTTGATCTCTCAACTGAAAGATTCTCACAAAGTATGATGTTATGTTGTCATCATCATTCATTTTCATGTCACAAAGCTCATTCTTCAGACTCGGTACGTGTCCAATGTTTCTAACTGAGAAGAGGTTTATTAGGGCATTATATATCTTCTTAGATGAGTCAAGATGGGAGATGTAGGGTATCAAGTGGTATTTTATAGAGTCCACTATGATACTCATGGCATTGATGTCACTGTCTTTGAACTTCTCCAAAACTGCAACGTTTTGAGGTTCCTTCACTTTTCCTTCTTCGAAGTGTGCTTCCATGATCTTTCCTTTCACGATATCCAACACTTTATTCTCGGCAAGGATGAGGTCAATCCTTGTCTTCCATGCTCCGAAGTTAGAAACCCCTTCTAACTTGTTTTCTGACTTCATAGAGTAAGTCATAATTGCTTTGACTTGGTCAACCGTTGATTTTGACCAAAAACTCAAACTTGACGTCTTAGCTTGCTGAGAGTATCAGGAGATCCGTTAGGCTAGGGCGCACTAGTCTATCCAGAAATTAGGTCAATCCATTCCCTTAAGGTGCCTGAACGAGAGGGTTAGGGTTTCGTTGCTGCAACAAAAAAACTGGCTGCAACTGCAACTAAGCAAATCCTCCCAATCTTCCAGTGGTTAGACTGTTCGAAGATAGTGTGGGCCCATAACCTGTTAGAATATAATGGATGTGCTCGTTTAACCATAGACAATATAGCAATATTGTCACCAAACCATAGGCCGAAGCCACCCCCGAGCACCTTAACCTTGACATAGAATTAATCCGGAAGCAAACCCTAGGCTTAATAGTCAAACAAAGGTGGCGCACCTCTCTCCAAGGATAGTGCACCAAGCAAGAATAGCAAAAGCTGATCAGAGAGTCCAACCTAGAAAATCGAAAATACAAATTGCAGAACTACCGACAGCAGCTACTCCCAGGACTTGCGCACAAACTGGCCAATTGCAGCGTGCACACGTGTACTTCTGCAATTCTAAGAAGTCTGGCCAAAAATGATGACTGGCCTCCTATATTTATACTGTTTCTGCCAGACTACTTGGGCCGACTTCTCATTCTGGGTGCTAATTACTTAGTATATAACATTTCCTTTTAGCCGACTTCTTCTCTTGGAGGCTAATAACCTAATACAAATCATTCTCTTGAGCCGACTTGTCTTCTAGGGTTCTTAACCAATTATTTAGGGTTTCTTCTTGCTTCCCAGAATATTCTATTCTCGTCAGGTTTACACGTGGAGGTAAATACCTCCCACAACTACCATAATATCAACAATCCCCTGTGCCACCTCATCACCAAAAAAACTTGTTGTCCAAATACCATCAAGTTC
Source organism: Picea mariana (assembly GCA_032191745.1). Taxonomy (NCBI): domain Eukaryota; kingdom Viridiplantae; phylum Streptophyta; class Pinopsida; order Pinales; family Pinaceae; genus Picea; species Picea mariana. The sequence goes on along the minus strand of JASDQU010263701.1, from coordinate 12,064 downwards.
ATACTCATTGGAAGCAGAATTGGACAAGGAATAAGAATATGCTGTCAAATAACTGATGTGAGGGGTTAATAATATCCTCATGGGCAAGAAGTGTCCCATAATGCTGCAAGTCTCTCATACTCAAACCTGGAACTGAAATCTCATCCTGTAATAACTAAGAAATCACTGAAACAAGCTTTGAACTCAACACTTGTAAGAAACCATCCTCTAACTTCCAGAACAAGAATCACTGTGCCTGGAAGACCTCTGAATGATGATCCCGTGCTATCAAGAAGAACCCCTGAATGCCAGCATGAAAGGATAGACTGGCCCTTTGACCATCCAAGTTTCAAGGGTGAGATTTTGGGGTCAACAAGCCTTTAGCCCCTTCTTCGCACAAGGCAAGGTACAACCCTTAACTAGCTTAACAAACCCAATGCCCGAACCAATGCAGGGGATGGATGAGCGGGAAGATGATGGAAAGTGATAAGTATGGTGGGAGTGGACGATGGCCTTTCATGAACCCACCCAGTGGTAACTCACTCCTAAAGGAACCAACTTACTAGGGCACACATCATAAAGCAAAAGAGAATTAAATGCACATATTCAAATGTCTTGAGAATCGGAGTGACACATACCATGATACCCAGACTGATTACCTCATGGAGCAAGACCCCTTGCTGCTGAAGGACCAGGCCGATGGGATGGATGCTGCTGCTGCTGACAGGATGGAGGCGCTGAAGAAGAAGGATGGGCCCTCCAGGGCCAGGCTCAAGTCAATATGGCTCTCGGTACTCCATGTCTAGTACTTGTGGGCCTCGAGACATAATCTCCTTAGTTATCCCTAGGCTAGGGGATAACATGTCCCGTTACAAAAACATGCATCAAAAGAGGGTGCAACACTAGAACTTCTTGGGAGGTCGTCCATTCCATAATACTCCACCCGAAGCACTTTTAGCTGCAGAGTTCTGTTTGGATCCAATGCATTAATGCTTGTATGGTTGCATTCAAGTCATGATGTATTGTAATAGGGTTTTCTTATTGTCTGCCATATTATAAATCATTTTTTAAATGAGTACACTTCCATTAAATATGCTGTGAGATGGTAAAAGGTCATAGTATGAGAACTTGTTCTACTTGATTTTTTGCATCTTCTTATGTGCTAGTCTGTATTCTTGTCTAGCATATTATAAATAAAAGCTATTTCAAATCAGTGCATGCTAGTTTCTTCTCTCAGGAGATCTTAAAGGTAAATAACCTGAGAAATTGTGCAGGAGATTTTCCATGTGGCTTTGTTTTACTTCACATTTATCTTTATTAGCTCGTACCGGGAGATGGTTATGGAGAGTAACACGAGAACTGGTGTTTCCTTCTTTTGTGGTAGTTGTATGCATCTGCAATGAATTTGTGCTAATGGTCTTCCACTTAATGTTTATCCTTTTAGATTTGTGCTTTCTGATAAGTTCAAAGTCTTCATTTTGAGCTAATTGCTTGCATTTCAGTTGCTTCAAGTTCACCCATTCTTGTGTTTATCTTTCAGATTGTTTTCTACTGTGCTAATCTTATTGCCCTCATGATGCTGAGGTTTGTGTTTATCTCAGATTGTTTTCTACTGTGCTAAGTTTATTGCCCTCATGATGCTGAGGTTTGGTATGTTTTCCTTATTGAGATTGTGAAAATTGCATTCGAACAAAATTATACTCAAGCTTAGAGGCTGTTCCTTTTCAGATGTTTCATTTCTGTTTCTTAGCACTTCTGTCATCTATTGGGCATAGTTCTTTAAACTTTTGGAGAGGGCAACAGATGTCCAGTCTTATGTACAAACTATCACAAGAGTTTAGCTAATTATGCTGTGTAATCTATAGCTAGAATTAACAGGTGCTTGGATAAGGCTCATGTTTGACATATCTGAAAGTAAAGATTTCAGAATGAGAGATTTTTGTTCTTTTGAATGCTTCTTGTTATGAGCAGTTAAAAATTACTGCTAAAGGAAATGAAGATTGATGGTAGATTCTAATACTGTAAGATGCTTGGTTTTCAGGAATAGAAAGGATATGAAATGCATAGTTTTTGTGAAGAGGATCATCACAGCACGGTTATTGACAAAGATGATTAATCATGTACAACTGTTACCTGTTTGGCGATGTGAGTTCCTTGTTGGTTGCCATTCAGGGATGAAAGAAATGTCGCGGGCAAAAATGAACAAGATTGTTGATAAATTCCGTTCTGGCGAGGTGATTTACACATATGGCAGAGCTGAGAATTAAATAATGACGGTTTGATTATTTCACAGTATCTTTAATGGCTAAATGGTTATACTTTTGTGGTCATGATGATCTTAAACATCTGTTTGTTTATAAGTTTTTTGTTTATTTAAAGTTTAACTGGCCTTGATACTTTCTTATGACTGTATAAGGCCACCCCATGCTGCCATGTGCACAAATACAGTGTGCTGTTCACTATTTTTCATTTTCAGTGGCGAGGCACCAAATTTGCCACCTTCTTGTAGATAAAAGATCCGAAAAATGTAGTCATTTCTGTAGCAATTATATATAATTGACATGGATGCTATTTATTACCCCACACCTGAAAACAATTATTATCACTCTTGAAGAAAACAAAGAGGAAAATATAACAATGAGACTAATGTTTTTTTTTTTCATTTATTGACATGTATGCTTTCTTCAAAAAGAACTTAGGGGATGTGCTTGCATTATTTGTTTGCAAATTCTTGGCTGGTGAATGCCATGTCATGCTTATAGTGCAATATTTGACAAATTTTCTGGTTTAACTTTGACAATTATGCTATGATTGGCTGTTATATCTAGACTCTATTCACACCATTGTAAAATCTTATTTCTAGATCGGTATACTTTGTCGTAGACAAGTTCTGTTCCTTCTTTGATGTTACTTCTTGTTTGGTGCTCATGTTTTGGTCATATTAACCTGATAGTTGTTGTGCATAGCTCATAGTTCAGCACTTATAATGACAAACAATTATGGTTATTTGATTTTTGCATCATAAGGTTAAATGCTTTTATGCCCTTTGGTTTGGTCCCAATTGTTGGTATCAAACCGTGGTCCTTGTCCTCCATTTAAGATGGTAGACTATATGTTAGCTGCCCTAGAAAAAATGAAACAAAAATCATATCAATTTCCATGAATGACCAAAAGAAGTCCCAACATTTTCTTAAGGATATATTACTCTCCCTGATTGTCATGACAATAAAAGTGGAATGAGGATTGAAAAAGCTTGACAAGCCAATTCTCACGTGCCGGCCTTTAGAAGACTTCTCTATCTGACCCAATAGAAGAATGCAAATGAGGATAAGATAAAGATTCTTCCGTAATATACAAGAGACTTGTATAATGCCACCAGGAAACACAACTATGCTGGAAGACGGCATAACAATTCTTCTTATGCTTGCAGGATACACAACTTTGTTCCAGTGTTGGGAGGCTATCATACCAAGGCTTATGCATTATTCAAAAAGAACTATCAAAATTAGTGAAGTATGAAATAGTCTTTTATCTGCATGCGAGAAAATGGACAGCTATCCATGGGAAGATGAACCTATGTTACTAGATCATTCCCTCCACCTCCTTGGATATGCTTGGATGCATATTGTATCTGGAATTCTTCTTGGACATGTCTTGGATCCTTCATGGATCAGTATTAGAAAAAAGCCAAAAAAAACCAAAAAGAACTCATAAACTTTAAATAAATTGGGATTCAAAACAATTTTAACAACTAGAGAAGTAAATAATATGTCAATGGACTTGATATGTGCCATACAACCTAATAACACTCATGCATATTCAGTGTTAATGATCAACATGTTTGTGATTATACCTTTTGGTTCTAGAGTTTGAGATCAGTGTTATTAGAACCGAACCGATCATCAAACTGGTTGACCCCAAAAATATGAATTGGACCGGAACCAGTGAAAACCTGGACCAAAAAACCAATTGACCAAAAAATACATAAAATATTCAAATTAAAAAAAAACATATATATTCATGTGTATCCATATGAATCCAAACCATTATACACAAATATGCAAAGTTTCTCATGTATATAGCAAGTAAGGGTGCATATAACCAAAATAGCATCGAGGGCAATCATTCTCTGAACCAAAATACATCAACAAAGAGGCTCTAAATGGTCTCCAGAGTCCAAAAAAAACATGCTACAACAAATAACTACATATCATCAAGGTCATTGCCTATATTAGGATCCTCATCATCAGTGTCACCCTCTAAACATTAAAACAAGACAGAAAAAGCTTAACATGCCTAATAAGTGATTTTACTTGAGTGAAGGGTCCATTTTTACTACGGTCATGACAAAAGAGTTCAACAATCTATGCTACCAACATCGAGGTACATAGAGGGCTTGGTGCTCCTGATTAAATGCCAGTTCCATACCGTCATACATGATAGAATCCATTGGAAATGTTGCAATCCTGCCAATCTTGAAATCCATTAAGTCCACTGAATTTTGAATGGGACCTAAAATTCTACTTTCTCCATATGAAGTCCAATGAGGTTGGAACCACTCTCAAACTTCCTGAAACAATTAATAGTAATGTTAAAAATTTAAGTAAAATGATGAAAATGAAAGATAAAGGAGAAAGTGACATTCTCCTTTATCTTTCATTTTCATGCTTTTACTTTAAGAATTTAATATTACCATTAATTACTAGGGTGAGTGAAATGGAGGGGGTAGGGACCTCTTTAAATAGCGTTAGTAGGGCCCTAGGGTTAGTTATTAGGCAACCCAATCTTCTATTTATTGTTTTTTTTTAAAATTTGGATATCGATGGTCCCTGGTTGCGTCGTACGGTGCTATATAGAACGTTAAAATCTCTATTCCGACAACTAGACACTTCATTTCCTTATGCTCTTAAGAAAACTTGCAAAAAAAAATATTTCTGAACACATAATAAAATGCCCTGACTGAAAATTTAACTGCTGGGAATAAAAAATACAACGGAAACAAAATACACCAATTGTCCCCCACAGAGAAATTTCTTCCCTTCAAAGATCGACTTTTCATTAAATTACTCCAAGCTTACAAGGGCTTCCTAACTTGGAAAATATCCCAATGAGAAAAGAATCAAATTACAACAAAACCTGGCTGTTCTGGCCCTCGACTGAAGAAACCTTTTGCTCGATCTGCCCAGATCTTCTTGCTGGACACTCAGATTTGCACTAGATATGCTTGCTGGTCCTCAAATTTGCAAGATCTGCTTGCTGGTACCTCAGATCTGCTAGATCTACTTGCTGATACCTTAGATCTGCACTAGCTCTCTCCATTGGTACCTCAACTCTACACTAGATTTGTGTGCTGGTACCTCATAAATGCTAGATATGTCTGCTGGTACTTTAGATATGTTGAATCTACCTGCTGGTAACCTAGATCTGCACTAGATCTGTTTACTGATACCTCAGATCTGCTAGATTTGTCCGTTGGTACCTCATATTTGTTAGATTTGCCTGCTGGTACCACATATTTGCTAGATCTTTCTGCTGGTACCTCAGATTTGCACTAGATCTGCCCGCTAGTACCTCAAATCTGCACTAGATCTGTTTGTTGGTACCATAGATTTGCTAGATCTTCTCGATGGTACCTTAGATTTGCACTAGATCTGTTTGGTAGTACCTCATATTTGGACTAGATCTGTTCGCTGGTGCCTTAGATCTGCTAGATCTGTCCGCTGGTACCTCAGATTTGCACTAGATTTGCCCGCTGGTACCTCAGATCTGCTAGATCTATCTGCTAGTACCTCAGATCTTCTATATTTGTCCGCTGGTACTTCGGATCTACTAGATCTGCCTAATGGTACCTTAAATCTGCACTAGATCTGTCTACTGGCTGCATGGCCCCATAAAGTTTTGGCTGTCGGGTTGTTCTTCCACTTGCTATTATTGCTCGTTCTCTCCTCCTTCAGATTGAGCAAAATTCCTTATTTTCTCTCTCTTAGCCTCCCCCTCGGGGAGTCAGATCATTATCATTGAGACTAGTTCATAGATGCCGTACCGTACACCATCCCGCGCGTTCCCAGAGAGCTAGAGGGATTAGTTCCAGATAGATCTAGTGTAGGGCGTGTTAAATTTTTAATTAAATAAAGTAACAAGGCAAGTTTTTCTTATCCCTAGGCGCCTAAGGGGTGGGAAAATGCCTAATGTGGGCCCTAGTCATTTAATTTGTGAGATGCAAATTAAAAGGTGACTTTATGACTAAAGTGAGGGTGAGTGAAGAGACATCTAATCTCAGCCACTCATCTAATCTAATCTCAACCGTTGGATTAGAAAACCCCTCACCTTCCCTCATGAGGTCGATTAGGGTATGGGGGCGCACCATTCTTGAAGTGGTTGTTCATTTTTCTTTTGGAGAGCAAGAYAGAGCAAGAGAGAGGTCGAGCTGAAGAAGAGGCAACATTTGCAGAGCTGGGCATGCATCCCAAGGCAACAAGTTAGCACGAATTTCAAGGCAGAGTACAACATTGAATGCAGACCGTACGATACAGATTTCTAGAGGCCGTACAACCATTTAGTATGCACAGAAATCGAGGGAGATAGCAAAAGTTTTTCTGAGAAGTTTGGCATGCATCCCAAGGCTACCATACAGTCATTTATTAGCACAGCAATCGAGGCACCTATTGTCATAAATTTTTGGGTGAAATTTCGTACAGTTTTTGGCACGAATTTCGAGGGCCGTACAACACAGTTTTTGAGAAGATTGGGCACAGTTTTCGAGGATCTGTTCTTGTTGCATATTCCGTACAGTCTTAGCAAAAATTTGGCACGGAAACTAAGACAGTCTGTACAACATTTATTGCTGGTACAGTGTACAATTGTACGGATTTTTGGCACAGAAATCGAGGAGCTTTTTCCAGGACTGTTTAGAAGGATTTTTTGCGAAAGAAAGTCTGAGATAAGTTTTTGTAATTTCTGAAGATGAATATGCTGTAGAAGAAATTTCTCTGAAGCTCATAAATAATAAAAAGCCCTCTCTCACTGGTTTTCCCCTTGTGGGTTTTTCCAGGGTCGATGTTAGACCAAAAATCTCTGTGTCTATAATTTTCTGAGTTTTATATGCTGCTGATATTTTATTTCTGCATTATAAACGATGTTCAAAATCCGTATGTTTCAGTTCAGAAGTTTATTTTCTGCTAAATTTTTATATGCTGATATAAAACTGAGGTTTGGGCATTTAACATTGGTTGAAAAATCAGTGAGACTGAAACTGGGTTGGGGTATGAAAATTTTACAGGGCACCTCCTGCTTGTCAGACTACCTCTTAGGTTCAGATGAGCTCCCAGAGATCTATCCAAAGTTTCTTTCTTTTGGCCTCAGATGCTAGGAGTACACCCCTCTCCTACATCCCCTCTAGGATCATACGAGAAAACCCCCTAATGTTCCTAAGGACTTCGACAATGAGCCAATGCCTAGTTCGTCCCCCTCGCCCTTGGCTATCAGACTTGGGAGACCTTGATAGCCTCATCGTCAGACCTCTCTCTCTCTCTCTCTCGACTTTTGCATCGAACTTACTTATATTTTGGAGTATTTTCGGATCATTGTACTTTTGTCATGGGTTTGTACATTTTTGAGCCTACACCACTTTAGGTTTCTTTCTTTATGTTATTCTTAGTATTATCTAGGAGTTGCATTTGCACTCCCACATGGTACTCATACTTGTTGTAATCTTTAGTCCCATTTGTTGATATTATGGTAGCTGCGGGAGGTATTTACCTCCACGTGTAACCCTAACAAGAATAGAATATTCCAGGAAGCAAGAAGTAACCCTCAAGCATTGAATATAACCCTAGAAGACAAGTCGGCTCTAGGAAATAATTAATATTAAGTATTTAGTCTCTAGAATGAGAAGTTGGCCTAGACAGCTCAGGAAACAATATAAATACAAGTAGCCAGACCTCATTTTGTATACACTGCTCATAATTGCAGTTGAGCAGAAGTGCGCATTGCAGGAACTGGGCTAGTACACAAGTTTGGGGAGCAACTGCAGCCGGCAGCTGCCACAATCTGGTTTCCTGGTTTAGGCTCAGACTTTCTGTTGGTTATGGTTGGACTTTCTGATCAGTCTTGGTTATCTTTATGCAGTAGCCTTGGTTGGCTATTGGCTTGCTTCTGGAATCATTCTCTGTCAAGGTTAAGGTGCTCGGGGGTGGCTTCGGCCTATGGTTGGGTGACAATATTGCTATATTGTCTATGGTTAAACGAGCACATCCATTACTTTCTAATAGGTTATGGGTCCACACTATTTTTGGACAGTCAAACTGCTGGAAGATAGATTGGGAGGATTTGCTCAGTTACAGTTGCAGTTGTAGCCAGTTTTTTGCTGGAGCAATGAAACCCTAACACTCTTGTTGAGGCACCTTAAGTGAAGAGATATACCTAATTTCTGGATAGCCTAGTGCGCCCTAACCTAGCGCATCTCCTGGTACTCTCAGCGAGCTAAGACGTCAAGTTTGAGTTTTTGGTCAAAATCAAGGGTTGACCAAGTCAAAACAATTATGACTTACTCTATGAAGTCAGAAAACAAGTTAGAAGGGGCTTCTAACTTCATAGCATGGAAGACAAGGATTGATCTCATCCTTGCCAAGAACAAAGTGTTGGATATCATGAAAGGAAAGATCGTGGAACCACAGTTTGAAGAAGGGAAAGAGAAGAAACCTCAGAACGTTGCAGTTTTGGAGAAGTTCAAAGACAGTGACATCAATGCCATGAGTATCATAGTGGACTCTATAAAAGACCACTTTTTACACTACATCTATCATCTTAACTCATCTAAGAAGATGTACGATGCCCTAACAAACCTCTTCTCAGTTAGAAACATTGGACAGGTAATGAGTCTGAAGAATGAGCTATGTGACATGAAAATGAATGATAATGACAACATAACATCATACTTTGTGAGGATCTCTCAGTTAAGAGATCAACTACAAGTTATTGAAGAGATCATTTCAGAGAAGGAACTGGTAAATTTAGTACTCAATGGTCTTCCCAAGAAATGGGATGCATTTGTTGCAAGCATGAACACAAGGAAGGAGTATCCCACATTTGAAGAACTTTGGACTTACTGTGCACAAGAAGAATCAAGGATTAGTGCAAAAGAGAAACCTCAAAAGAAATAAGATGATCAAGGTTTGAGGTATACCAGAAAGAGACTCTTGTATGCAGATGGAAGAAGGTCTTGTATGGATTCAAATAACTTGGTGCAGAGCCTCCAATGCACAACAAAAGCGTGGTGAAAACTTTCTATAACAGAGATATTGTATCAGAATAGTTACTTAGAAGTCCAGGATGATGGTTTGCTAATCCATGACAAACTCTCATGAAGACAAGAAGTGCCACTTGGATATGTTCCAGTTTGAGCCTTGCCACGATGTTATGAGCTAGCAAGAAACAAAAGAGTTGAATCCAACTATGATATACTGTAATGATTAGAGCTATATGAAGCCTTCAGAGAAAAACCAGTGTTCTAGAAAGGTCTGTTATCGCTCAGTTTGTAGTTTAGGTCTTAGACTAGAGGATAAGGGTCAAACTGACGTAACAGGGAGCTACCCCACCCAATGTCACCACAATGGGGAGGTCCTTTCTATTTAGGGTGGCTAAGCCCAAGGGAGACGTCCCTGGTAATCTGGGGTTTGAAAGGAAAAGGGTCAAAGGATTAAAGCTAGTTTCCCTTTCACAGATTACCGCCCAGAGGATAGTCAAATGAAGAATAACCACAGAAGAGGCACCTGCTTACGAGACAAGAAAACAATGAAACTAGTACATGCAATGATGGTTAATACTTCACGAATCAATGACTATCAAATTTAATGTATATGAGCATAAACAACAGTAAATATTGACGAAGTCAATGTTTGCAATAATGACAATGGCATATAATGTTACTTGTCAATAAACACTGGAATAATATAGCATCTAATGAAAATAATCAATCCTTGAATTGAATCAATGCATTAAATGTCATTAGTTGCTCATATACAAGAGGTTGCTGCGTCAATATCTTAGAGATGACGTCAGCTTCTTTTAAGGTTAGTATAATAGACAAAGAAGGTCAACGTTTTGCTAATTAGTCAATGAATATCATCAATTTATCAATGTCTATCACAAGATGACCAAGCCAACAACATTTTCTATCAACATTAGGTCAAATAAGGCATGACGTCATCATCAATTGCTAGGTTAGTAGGGTTGTTGCGTCAAGTATGACGTCAACCCTAGCTAGAGACGTTAGGGTTAGTTAGGGTTTCAAATTTGAGAGTTTAAAAAATGATTTTGCACAACAAGCTCAACGTTGGAGAGAAAACCAGTGCCTTAGGGTAATATGGAGTCAAAAGTAAGGGCAAGATCTCAAGAGGATTTAAAATTTAAAGACTAGAAGGTTAGGTTCTATGGTGCTGCAATGGCAGGGCCCCATAATCAAAACCCTAAGGGAAGGAGGCTCATTCCGGTGTTGCTTAAGCAAGGCCTCATGCTCCTTTCTCTTTCTCTAAATATTCTTGGCAAAACGGCTAGCTTCAAAGTACAAATCTAAGGGAAAAAAGTGTTGCAAGGGCAAGGCTTTTCAAACCCTAGAAGGTTAAAACCCTAGGTGTAGAATTAACTAGGCCTAGGACATCTCCTTTATTCAACTTATACTTTAATGCTAACTCAGAAAAAAGAGAGATAAGTATAGCAACGACTAGGCTATATCTTCCTTAATCAATGGCTAAAACAAGTTTCTCAAGCATGGGGACATATAGCAAGGACCTACTTGTGTGCTTGCTACCTAGGGTTTCAAGATTAAGCAATATAATAGAAAATGTAAGAGATTAAACCTACAACCATTCATTCAAGAAGTTTTGCATGAGAAATTCACTTACATATCATGAAGAATGCATCATCAAACCCTAGTTGTAAACCTTCCAATGAGAGAAACACCATACATGCCAAGAAAAATCCTCCAATAAGAGTTGCGCCTCACTTCCAAGACCAAAATTTCCAAGCAAAAGACTAAAAGTTGATCTCTCACAAGAGAGTGAGTTATGTTATATGTTTAAAATGAGGCAAAACGTCCTCTATTTATACCAATTCATGACCTTTCAATTAAATTTTAGGTCATCAAAACAGTCGACAAGGTTGACTATAAGATTTACACTGTTTTTGCATTAATTGCTAGAAAACTGTCATAATGTGAGCTAAAAGAGGGAGGTCAAGCCCTTCTGAGGGAGACGTTGGCCCTTTTTGGGCAAATACAACATCCAGAGACCAAACGTTGGCCCTTCCAGTGCTCCTCCAAGCTGCCACACGTGCCAAATGACCTCAGCACACTGCCACACGCTCCAGTCAACGTCCAACTCTCTCAGGTGACATCCTGTCCATCAAAGGCAGACGCTCCATTTGCAGTGGGTGATTCCCCCTAGGCCAGGCTCTGCCAAAGTGTCCAGGTGGAACGTCCTTCTTTCTTCTCGTGCAATGGCTCGTCATAATGTTGTCCTGTCTCTGCCATCCCAACAACCATCTGATGGGCTCTTCAGCCCCGTGGAGGTCCGAGCTAATCATATCCCCATGTGTACCGGTCCACTGGTACCTGTTCGTCGGGCATGGTCCTGCACATCAAAAACTTCGCCCTCCATGGGCTCATCAGTCCTCGGGATCATAACAATGTCAATCATATTTCATCATTAAATTTATCAAATACATGCATGAAATCCCTAGCATATCATCTAATAGCTCAAAGACATTACATTGATCTACTATACAAAGTTGAAGAAATAGACAGAATAACCTATTGGGTCAGCATCCGTAGGAAAATGAAAGTTTCCACAGAAGATCATTCAAGCCATGTACATGCAGTGGTATGGTTTTAGGGATGTCCAGTCATAGTAAGACCAGGGATAGGTGTTGTCCGTGGGTGCCTTTGTAGGAGGTGAGTTGTACCCGTCATGGATGTACTTTTTCCAAGCCCCTTTATTGCCTTTATTCTTTATTTATTGCTTTTCTTTCTTTTTTACTTCGTCTGACCAGAGGACATTGCCTTGGCGTGGTGACCAGAGCTGACAGTGTT
>JASDQU010263699.1:577-15468 GCA_032191745.1 Picea mariana | reverse complement strand
GCTTTGTACAAGAGAGGGAAGAAGATGATAAGATTTATTACCAATCATAGCATGGCCCACTACATTTTCCGCAGTCACTCCAAGTTGGAGTTACTAAAGATTGCAAAGACCAGATTTGCTACCTATTATCTCACCTCCAGGTGTATGTTGAAGGTAAGAGAGGCATTGGATAGTACGGCCTCGAGTGATTCATGGCAGGATCTAAAAGACAGGGCTACATCTGCATCTGAGATAAGTGACTTTCAAGAGGTGGAGGACACAATTCTTGATGGCCAGTTTTGGCAACAGGTTCGGTATATTCTGAAGTTCACCAAACCCATTTACAATATGATTCGGTTTGCAGATACAGATCAACCAATGATTGGAGAGGTGTATGAGCAGATGGACAGCATGTTAGGCCAAATCAAGGACACTGTAGAGCCGAAGGATGCGATCTTGTATGATCATATCCATAAACTTGTGGTCAAAAGGTGGGATAATTTGAATGTTCCACTCCATGCCCTGGCATATGTCCTTACCCCAAAATATTATTCTTCATCTTGGTTGGCCCAACCAGCACCCAAGGGTGAGGAAAGGAGAAAACCACACACAGATCCAGAGGTGCAAAATGGATATATGCTTGCATTGGACAAGTTGGTACCTGATGAAGAGGAATGTGCTCAAGTACGAAGCGAATTGAGCAAATACATCAGTGAGCATGGAGTCTTTGGTAACTTGCATGCAACCAAAGATCGAGGCAGGTTGGGTGCTATGGAATGGTGGAACATGTATGGCTCCCCTGCCAAAACTTTGCATAAATTGGTGTTGAAGGTACTTTCTCTGGTCGTTAACGCCTCTTTTGCAGAGAGTTGTTGAAGCACCTATAGCTTCATCCACAGTGTAAAGAGAAATAGCTTGAATGCAGACCGGGCAAAAAGCTTGGTTTATGTGCATTACAACTTGAGGTTGTTGTTGCATTACTGTGATGCAGAGGGGAATGCTTTTTGTAAAAGAGATATGACTTGGGATAACAATCCAGAGGAGAGTAATTTAGAGGATGGAACCATTGTTTTAGAGCGCTTGGAAGAGGAACTTTTGAGTGATCATGATGGCGATCATATTCCTGGAGGAGACATGCCACCCCCATCCACTACAAGGGTTCCAGATTCATCAGTTTTACCTTTATCTGCACAACATCCATTGTCACGTGGGGGCCATTCAGCTGTTGGTCATGTTCCAACGATCATTTCCACCTGTTCCTGCTCTTATTCAAAGATCAGGAGAGAAGAAACTAGAAGTTTCTCGTGGCAAGAGGAAAACTTAGAGCATAGTACTTAGTACTTGCTAAGTTGCTACTATATACTAGATCTCTTTTTTTCTTTCATGTTTAGAAGTAGTCTCTAAAACTTAGTAGTTTGTCTTTAGTCTTGACTCTTGACTCTTTGTTATGGCTTATTTTGTAAACAATGAACTTATGAACTTATGAACTTAAGAACATCATATGACAATTTACCTTTGAAGTTTATGATTGATGTTATGATGCTTTAATGATTGATGTTATGATGCTTTTATGATTGATGTTATGATGCTTTAATGTTGACTCCCACAAATGTTTATGATTGATGTTATATGTGTAGTATGTACTAAATGGTTGATGCTTTAATGATCATCACTAATCAATTAGTTAAATGATCTTATATCTATGTTTTCATGGTTTTTGGAATTGATTCAACATTTTGCATGTTTTATATATATATATATATATATATATATATATATATGCATCATAATATATATTTCTTATGTATTATATAAAAAACATTCCCGCTCCCAGAGATTTTTGAAAATCTACGCTCCCCACTCCCGCTCCCCGCTCCCAACAGCCTTGATTTCAACATCTGTCCAATTGATCTCTTGCTTCTGGAATCTTCTCCGCAACTAAGAAAGGTCATCTAGGAGGGAAAGATCCTCCCGCAGCTACCAAAACATCAACATTCATGGCTCTCCAACTGTTGAAGCCGCAAGAGTGGAAAGTTGGAAACCTTGTCTTACAAAGGCCGGAGACTCTTGATACGGCTCCCTACTCTGATACCATATTACAAAATGAGCTAGATCACTAAATGAGGAAACCCTAGATAAGGTTGAGTCACATAACTAAGCTCAAAGAAAGATACTCACAATAACACCATATGATATTATCAATGAATCATCGGTGCTCTRATTACAAAGGAGTTTACATCCTTATATATCATTGTTCATTAAGCAAATCATTTCCACTTATGAATGTGGGAYAGATTGCTTTACATAAAAAATGAACATTAACATATTCTAAAGTCATAAAGTGAATTTATTACATAGTAAGACTTGTATCTCTAATAGAGATCGAGACGAGGTTTGGGATAGAGAAACAAAAAAATATTTTCTTCTTCTCACCCACTCATTGACATTGTAAAATTTGTTCTTGGATCTTTTCCTATGTATCTTCTCAATTAAATCAACCCATCTTCCTAGTTTGTTTTCTAACATTGCCCAACTACATATCTATGATTTCCTCAAGGTGGAGTGCAGCTCTGCAAGGTTTCCGTGTGGGTTGTGGTCCCAAGTTTTGAGTCCCACTATTCCACAATGTTGGGTTGTGAGTCAGCCATGTTCCATACATTGATGTTGAGAAAGAAGGTTCCTAAAATCTCAGGTCATAGCATTCATCTGTCAACAATATAAGTTGCAAAGCACACATGTCATGCAACGTAGGATTGTAGGGTTTGATGGCCCACAACTTTTTGGTGTGGATATGTCAATCTCACGCCTTGGGGCTCCAACGTTTTCTCATTCCACACAGTGTTAAGAGGCACATTTAATAGCCCGCATATGGGCATTGCAAAGTGTGTTTCACCCGTAACATCCCATTTTCTTCTTCTCACCCACTCATTGGCTTTGTAAAATTTGTTCTTGGATCTTTTCCTATGTATCTTCTCAATTAAATCAACCCATCTTCCTAGTTTGTTTCCTGACATTGTCAAACTACATATCTATGATTTCCTCAAGGTGGAGTGCAGTTCTGCAAGGTTTCCGTGTGGGTTGTGGTCCCAAGTTTTGAGTCCCACTATTCCACAATCTTGGGTTGTGAGTCAGCCATGTTCCATACATTGATGTTGAGAAAGAAGGTTCCTAAAATCTCAGGTCATAGCATTCATCTGTCAACAATATGAGTTGCAAAGCACACATGTCATGCAACGTAGGATTGTAGGGTTTGATGGCCCACAACTTTTTGGTGTGGATGTGCCAATCTCATGCCTTGGGGCTCCAACATTTTCTCATTCCACACAGTGTTAAGAGGCACATTTAATAGCCCGCATATGGTCATTGCAAAATGTGTTTCACCCGTAACATCCCATTATCCAACTCTGCTTTATGGCATAAACTCAGCTAGTGTATGGGCATTGAGTGTTCTAAGGTATGCCTCTCCCAAAAATTTCCCATAACGAATTTTGTTTCTCAGCCGATCCATTGCTAGACCTCTAAAGGACCAATGAGTGATACCAAGACATTAATATGTATAGAAAAACATTGTAGCTCAGATTGCTTCTCTGACATTGTACACTTCATGAAAGTGTAATTTACTACAAAAAAAGGTATGAAGAATAGCGATATTGAAAAGAGTCGAACAGAGAGCAATTTCTACATGGAGCTCACAGGATTGAAGAATTAGTTGAATGGAAAGCATTTTACATACGGAGTTTGGTAGGCATAATACACTTGTTTGATTTCTGTCCACCGAAAAAGAAAATGAAAATGATATCCATTGTCCACAGGAAATAATAAAGAATTCAGAATTTTGGTGTCGGACTTTTTCTTCAGAAAATAATTGATAGGGTAGATTTGTAACAAAGCCATTCGATTCCATGATACTGCTCTATTAAACATTTTGAAGATGAAAGGTAAAAGCAGCAGCTTACTCGTCCAAAGATTTCCACAAATTATGATATGCGTCACTCAGAGATATAATACGATGTTCCTGTCGATGCCATCCAGACTCATTGAATGCAAACATCACAGATGGGGCACCTGTGTAGCACATCATTAGCCAGTCTCATCAGTTCTAACATCATGAACACATGAACAAGAAGGCATAGCGATGAAAACATGCTGCAAAGAAAGACACAAGATTACCGACTCATAATAAACCAGAACACTCCAATTATCCAATATGACGTTCATACAAAATCATTGTCAAAGGTGGCATTTGCAAAGTCCCTTTTAAGATAGGGAATAAATAATGCTGCAAACTAGATTAACATGCATATATACAGCCAAGTTGCCTATCGATAATTAGCACAAATATTAGTCATATATTTTTATAAAACATACACCAAAGGATTTAAAATTCCATGCTTTCTCATACCTCGTATATATATATATATTTTTTAAACAGAGGATTGCAAAAGGTAAGATAATGATAAGAGTGGAAAAAATACAGTCTTTGATCCCAGACTTGACCTATGCTGCAGAAAGTACTGACCAGCAAGCATAAATATCAACAAAAGCTTGGATAGTTTAATCACATCTTTTTGATCTCATAGCATTTGTATATGTCAGCAAGCAAATGTAGCATCCAAAGATTAGGCAATGTCAAGAAGTAGGCCCAGAGTCAAAGAAATGCCTGGAAATGACAAAACATTCGTCCAAATCTTCAGGGACCAAAGAAAAGTACAAAAAATTGGTTGCACTGTTGCAGTGTCATAAACATAACAATAATAGTAATTTACAGATTAAAAGTACTGTTACCGACCTAGAAAGGACCTCCCACATAACAGACACAAAAGAGTTGCAGTACCGTACAGACATTGCCTTAAATAATTCCTTGAAAGAACCACAAACTTAAATCGGGAAAACTAGTTACTTGTAAAAAACATTAAAGCAACAAGGATGCTAACTCAGAACCATGATATGGTAAATAAAAATCATCCAAGAGAATATAACTAACTTTGCAGTTTGAATTATTTGAAAGAATGCATTGTTAAAGTTATTGATTTTAGAGTTTCTGAAGCTAAAAAAATCATTTTAACAGTTGTGTGGAAAAACAGTGAATCAAAATGGCAAATTAGATTTTCAAATCCTTTGACAAATCGCGCAAGTACAGCTTCAATGCATGTAACAAAACTAGACTTGAATAAACCAAGTACTAATCAACAATCTTCCTTCAAAAATACATAGTTTTAAAAATAAAAATTTTAAAGATATCCCATTACACAACACTTTTAACCTCATCATCAGAAATTACACCACAGTTTTAACAGCATCTCCAGAGCCCTCTATTGAGAAATAACATCCAAGTTTTCAAACAGAAAAAGAAATCAAAGATGAGCCCATAGYAACCCAGTATAAAGATACTTTTCATAAACGTTGCCCAAACATGAGTGCTCCTGGAATTTTTCTTCCACGTTTTCTACCTTAATGCAAACAATCAGCACAATATCTCAGTTTCCAMAAGAGCTTACGTTAACCTTTATAATATATTAACAGACAAAATTATGTCTCCCAGAAGTCCTACCCAGAAGCATGGTACATGCTCAATCCTCCTACCAATACATGAGAGCCATATTGACAGAACTATGAGAAATAAATATATGCAYAAAATTTATTTAGAGAGAATACAAAAACGAAATAAAAAWWWYTTCACATGCATATTCTATGTATACAATTGGAACAAAGGCAGGTCCCCCTGATCAAATATTGATGAACCATGTGGAGATTTTGATCAACCTGTGTRAGAATAGATATGCTAACAGAATCTTAAGACATAAACAATATTGCACACRCAATACACGATATTTACCCTGGGGGAAACCAGCAAACTAAGAGCTKCCTCCCTCTCTATCATTGTATTAACTAAGCTGTTCACAATACAGTGTTTAGGTATTCTGCAGCATCAATTAACCCTTATCCCTTGACCAGGATTACATTACAATGGACTGAAACCATTGGTCCTAAAAAGCACAAAAGCGGACCCTGCATAGGTCGTGCTCGGACGCCCAAACTACCAGCAAAGAATACAACACATATCCACCAATCTCCCACGTGCTGAATACTATTCTCACGGCATTCCAACAATATCACAATCTATTCTTGGGACATTCTGTACAAAACCAATAGCTGAACACAATCTCTGCAAACATATAGCTTACATGCTCACATGAGTGGCAGCGACGTACTCAGCTTCTGTAACTGAAAGTGTAACTACAGCCCCCCTCTTGCTCATCCAACTGATTAATTTGCCAAATAGGTTAAACACGACGACTTATAGATCTTCTACGATCAAGATCTCCAGTGAAGTGTGCATCAACAAAACCCTGTACATCTATAGTGTTCTGCAGCCCAGATCTTCCTTGATAGCAGATTGCAAAATCTGAAGTGCCACAAATATCTGAAGACCCTCTTTATAGCGGCCGAATGTTTCTTCCCTAGTTTTGATATATATCTGCTCAAAAACTCCCACTACATGTGCAAAGTCTTCTCTAGCACAGACCATAGAATACATCAAACTTCAAACAGCACTCACACAGGGAACATAAGGCATGTCCTCTACCTTTTATTCTATCATGGGACACTATCATGTAGCTAACTTTACGCCTACAAGAATACAAACCTTGACCGGTTTACATTTCTGCCTTTCTCTCCAATATGTCCTAATCTTTGATGCCATAGCATCTTCTTCAAGGGCAGTAAGAGGCTTATCTACTTCTTTTCACACCTCAGGAGCAACAAAAGTATAACATTCATTCACATTGATTGCATCTATCTTTTACAGTGTTCCAATCCAAACTCCTTTTACCAACACCATTGTTCCTTGTGCAGCCATCATTTCTAAATACTGTATACCCACCTGCATCACTAATCTTACTCACATATATGATATATCAAACTTCTAGCAAACCCTAGAATATCTAGGAATTCAGGGATGTTTTAACCCTTCCATCTTTCAGCAATGTGGTGACCTTTCCATGTCCTATGATTTGGCTGTCGAGTCATCTCCTAAGAAAATATCACCTCCATTATACTTTTTATATTCACAAAACCGCTCCCTATGAGGAGTCATATGAAAATAAGCACCCGAGTCGATAAACTATGCATCATGATCCACGTGTGTACTTGAACATGCCAAGTATATATCCCATCTTGCTATGGAGGTTCTCGCTTCCACGGAAGCAGTCTCATCAGATGCTTTACTTTTATCAATATTTTTAGTTATCAGTCCTACTTTCCAACTTACTGCATTTCTAGCATTTCATTATATATTTATCGAGAGATTCATTCCTCCTAGACTTCAATCTGTCCCCAAACTCTGTTATTTCTAACCTAGGGATGGCCTCTCAAAAACAAGGCACCCTCGAATGGAGCCTCCATGGATAATGTGCCATTTGTCCTCATCGCAAGGATGCAATTACATTCTCAAACTTCAATTTAGATTTACTAGCACCACCAATGGTTACAAGCAGATTATGCCATGAATCTAGCAAAGAACATAACAGAGGCTGACTAATTTACCATAATGTTAAACGCAATAAGATACTACCACAGAGTCACCATCATTCATCCTAAGGTGGTACAAATTCTTTCGAATAAATTGTTTGTTTACCAAGGCCTCTGACTCATATGAAGCCCTTAACTTCTCCTGAAACGTTCAACAACATTGAACCTGAATGGTACAGCCATAACCATCGGTTATTTTCTTGACACAACAACCCATTGATCTTGTCCACGAGGTCTTCCACCTTTGGCTTTCATAACTCTAAGCTATAACCATTGGATTTCTCCATCTCTATGCTTGAAGTGCTACCCATTATGTTTCACACAAAAATCATCTGCGCAAAGCTCCCACTAGAGACTAGGTTTATCGAAGAGAAAAAAATAACCTTGCTCTTCAAGGAATAAGGTAAACCCTAGCAACAAAAGTGTCCCCCTGAAACAAACAACCTTGCTCTGATAACAAATGAAGAGTTTGATAAACCTGTGCAAGAGAAGATATATTAACTATTAGAAAACAATAGGTGTGCTTGTTTAACCATAACCATAGACAATATAGCAATATTGTCACCCAACCATAGGCCAGAGCCACCCCCGAGCACCTTAACCTTGACAGAGAATAATTTTGGAAGCAAACCCTAGGTCCAAAAGCCAATCAAGGTAGCGTATCACTCTCCAGAGTTAGCATACCAAACAGAATGTCCAAACCATAACCAAGAGGGAGTCCAAGACTGAAACCGAAAATACAAGTTGTAGTGGTTGCAGCTGCAACTACTCTCCAAACTTGTGCACAACTAAATTTCTGCAGTTGCGAGCTGTGTCTGTCAAATGAGCTCTAGCGTCATGTATTTATATTGCTCCTCCTTCGCTGTCTGGGCCGACTTCTGATTCTGGATGATAAAAACTCTATATTAAATATTTCCTTTAGCTGACTTGTCTTCTAGGGTTATGTCCAATGCTTTAGGGTTTCTTCTTGCTTCTCGGAATATTCTATTCTTGTCAGGGTTACACGTGGAGGTTAATACCTCCCTTGGCTACCATAATATCAACACTCCCTCCTAGTTAGGGAGGTATTGAAAGCAATGGTCTTGAGCACAAACATACCATTCAATCTGTAGCATACTCATAGCCATACAGGCTATCTCATGATTAGATCACGAGCACCATCATCACTACCAATATCATCTGATAGCATCAACTGCATCATCTCTCGAAGCCATACTCCATCTGAGTAATCAGGCATGATGTTGAATAAGTTACTCACTCCAAAGAGTGATACAAGAACCATTCTTCTAATCCAGACATATGTCCTAGAAGAATAACTATGCAACAGATGTTGGAAGCCACGCCATGGGCTACAAGGACTATTCTTCTAATCCAGACATACGTCCTAGAAGAATAAATGTCCTAGACCATTTTCCGTCTGGAGAATGTTTGTCCATCAACACACTGATTATCCATCTAGCTGATAATCATTTTCAACACTATTGATAGTCTACATGGCAATTAGAACAATGTCAATCAATAGAACACAACTGTGTCTATCCATAGTAGTACACAACTACTATCCAGTGGTACACAACCACACCAAGTAGCACACGGCTACTTAATCAGTGACACATAGTCACAACCAGTGGAACACATACACCACAGTAGCATACATCTATTGTCCAGAGACATGCAGTCTCCATAGAAATCATATCCTCTGATATCAACCTGCATAAAACAATATAATGATATAAACTGAGTCATCTGGGCCATTCTTCCACTCACATATGTGAGATCTTGAAGAGCATCTGCCCTTAGAATGTAAAACATCAGCCATGGGCTATCTGGACTATTCTTCTCAAGCATAGAAGAATAGTTGTCCCTGATTTCTAAGCCTGGACCATTCACCTAACTGGGCCATTCCTCCAGCACTAGTCATAGTGCAATCTGGAGAGAATGAGTCTGCCTTAGGGAATGCATGTCCCTGATTGTTGATCCTGGACCATTCACCTAATTGGGCCATTCCTCCGGCACTAATCGTAGTGCAACCTAGATAGAACGAGTCTGCCCTAGGGAATGATTGTCCAGACCATTTCCTAATGGAAATGACTGTCCTGCACCAACCTCCAAAACAGACCATTCTTCGAAACTGCTCACAACTGTGAACTTCAAAAGAATGACTTCCCGGTAAAGCGGACCATTCTACTTGACCAATACTCAGAGTGACTGCCAAGAAGAATGATTGTCCTAGACCATTCCCCCACACTGGACACAAGGGGAATCGTTGTCTATGGGACATCAGCAATCCATCGAACCATTTTCATTACGAAAATGACTGTTCGATCTGGACCATTTTCCGAACTAGAAAATGCATGTCCGTCAGAAATCTCAAACCATTTTCCGAACTAGAAAGGAACTGCTCATCCTGGACCATTTTTCAAACTGAAAAATGGCTGTCCATAAATCAGTAACACATCAATGCTCCCTCCCAACCTGGGAGTAATCTCTTCCTTTTTCAATAAGNTGAGATTTCTGACGGACATGCATTTTCTAGTTCGGAAAATGGTCCAGATCGAAAGGAACTGCTCATCCTGGACCATTTTTCAAACTGAAAAATGGCTGTCCATAAATCAGTAACACATCAATGCTCCCTCCCAACCTGGGAGTAATCTCTTCCTTTTTCAATAAGGAAGTCATATCCACGAGCCCCAGCTTATTTCTTAAGTATGTAAACTTTTTCATCTTGGATAGAGGATTTACCAAAATATTTGTTATCTACTCATCGATGGAGATATATTTGAGAACCACTTCTCTTTTCTAGACTTCATCACGGAGAATGTAATGCTTGATCTCAATGTACTTCGGTTTGTCATGGAACATTGGTTTTCTCTGAAGGCTTCATATAGCTCTGATCATTACAATATATCAGGGTCGAATTCAACACTTATGTTTTATGCTTAGCTCATGACATCGTGGCAAGGCTCACGCTGAAACATATCCAAGTAACACTTATATTGTCATCATGAGAGTTTGCCATGGATTAGCAATCCATCATCCAAGACTTCTGAGTAACTATAATGATACACTATCTCTGTCATAGAAAGTTTTCACCACACTTCTGTTGTATATGAGATACTCTGCATCAAGTTGTTTGAATCCATACAAGGTCTTCTTATATCTGCATAGATGGGTCTCTTTCTGGTATAAGCTTCCTTCTCACTTGCTTTATTGGGAAGAACAATCTTTTACATGTAAATTCCAATCCATGGATACTACAAGAGGTATATCTGGAACAAGTTGTTGTCATAGTCTTCTCCTTCCTTCTGGAAGAACCTTTGAATCTTGGAATGCTTCCATTTGTAAGTCTTTTTCACACTATTATTTATCATAACTTCCATTTCTTCTG
Source organism: Picea mariana (assembly GCA_032191745.1). Lineage (NCBI taxonomy): Eukaryota > Viridiplantae > Streptophyta > Pinopsida > Pinales > Pinaceae > Picea > Picea mariana. Next base: position 4,571 of record JASDQU010263699.1, on the reverse strand, counting down.
CTCAATTGCTTCTTAGTGAGTTCAAACCAAGTTGGTAGTCTTTGTGATTCTCGATATGATAACTGGTTGTTCTGGCTTTTTCTTTCTTTCTTGGAATCTTCATGTTCTTCCTCATGTTTCTCTTTAGCTCTTGAGTCCATGGAGTCTTCGATAGATTCCATGCCCTGAAAATTCCAAGGATAATTCAAGGCCTCTTTTCGAAGAAGACTTCTTCGAAAGTCAAATTGAACACGTGCTGCTTTTCATGGCTACTACTTTCAATGGGACCATGGATAGATACTTCATAATCCTCAATGGATTATCTCCCTCATAATCCTCAATGGATTATTTAGGATTATCTCCCTCCTAATCCTTGCTTCATGCATGAATGCATGCTCTTCTTTTGGAATTATGTAATCATCTCACTCCATCTAAGATAGTCCACGTTTCCGTCTGCATTCTTATTGCCTTCTGCAAGGTGTCACAAGTCTTTTTCTAATTTCCTCTGTTTTGACTTCTTCTGGGTCTCTTCAGGTTTGATTCTGATTTCGGCTTATCTAGCAGTTGTTACTTATATAATAGCTTCCACGGGAATTGTTACCAAAGATTGTCAACATACTTCATCTTTTCATGTGTATTGCTTGACTTGTAGTCATCGTAATAGCAATCCTTATCCTTTTATTCTTCCATAGGTATTGTTTCCCCTGAACATATTTTCTTCTAAGAAATAGATATACATGATATGTACATGAACTATTTAAACATGATATATACAAGAGCTTTGAAGAATATTGTTACCTTGACTTAGAAGAAGAAGAAGTCTATTTCATTCTGTTTGACTTTCTTTGAGGGTTCCCTTTCTTCGGCAACTGTTGCTTCGGTTGTTTCCTTCCTTTTCTTTAACTCAGGACAGTGGTTCCTGTAGTGACCATATTTTCGACAATTGAAGCATTGTATCTTTGACATATCCTTTTCTTGATTTGGTTTCTTCCTTGAGCCAAACTTCTTCTTATTCCTAAAACTCTTGAACTTTGTTCTGAAAACTTGATCATCGTATTTCTTTTGAGATTTCTCTTTTGCGTTAATCCTTGATTCTTCTTGTGCACAGCAAGTCCAAAGTTCTTCAAATGTGGGATACTCCTTTCTTGTGTTCATGCTTGCGGCAAATGCATCCCATGTCTTCGGAAGACCATTGAGTACTATATTTACCAGTTCCTTCTCTGAAATGATTTCTTCAATAGTTTGTAGTTGATCTCTTAACTGAGAGATTCTCACAAGGTATGATGTTACGTTGTCATCATCATTCATTTTCATGTCACAAGGTATGATGTTACGTTGTCATCATCATTCATTTTCATGTCACGGAGCTCATTCTCCAGACTCATCACTTGTCCATTGTTTCTGACTAAGAAGAGGTTAGTTAGGGCAACGTACATCTTCTTAGATGAGTGAAGATGAGAGATGTAGGGTATCAGGTGGTCTTTTACAGAGTCCACTATGATACTCATGGCATTGATGTCAATGTCTTTGAATTTCTCCATAACTGCAACGTGATGAGGTTCCTTCTCTTTTCCTTCTTCAAACTGTGGTTCACCGATCTTTCCTTTCATGATATCCAACACTTTATTCTTGGCAAGGATGAGATCAATCATTGTCTTCCATGCTCTGAAGTTAGAAGCCCCTTCTAACTTATTTTCTGACTTCATAGAGTAGGTCATGATTGCTTTAACTTGGTCAACCTTTGACTTTGACCAAAAACTCAAACTTGACGTCCTAGTTTGTTGAGAGTACCAGGAGGTGCGCTAGGTTAGGGCGCACTAGGCTATCCAGAAATTAGGTCAATCTCTTCACTTAGGTGCCTCAACAAGAGAATTAGGGTTTTGTTGTTGCAGCAAAAGCTTTGACTGCAATTGCAACTGTAACTGAGCAAATCCTCCCAATCTATCTTCCAGTGGTTAGACTATCCAAAGATAGTGTGGGCCCATAACCTGTTAGAAAATAATAGGTGTGCTCATTTAACTATAGAAAATATAGCAATATTGTCACCCAACCATAGGTCGAAGCCACCCCTGAGCACCTTAACCTTGACAGAGAATAATTCTGGAAGCAAACCCCAGGTCCAAAAGCCAATCAAGGTAGTGTATCACTCTCCAGAGTTAGCATACCAAGCAGAAAGTCGAAACCATAATCAAGAGAGAGTCCAAGACTGAAACCGAAAATACAAGTTGCAGTAGCTGCAGCTGCAACTACTCTCCAGACTTGCACACAACTAAATTTCTGCAGTTGCGAGTTGTGTGTGTCAAATGAGCTCTGGCGTCCTGTATTTATACTACTCCTCCTTAGATTTCTGGGCCGACTTCTCATTCTGGATGCTAAAAACTCAATATTAAATATTTCCTTTAGCCGACTTGTCTTCTAGGGTTATGTCCAATGCTTTAGGGTTTCTTCTTGCTTCCCAAAATATTCTCTATGCTTGATGTACTACCCATTATGTTTCACACAAAAATCACCTTCGCAAAGCTCCCACTAGAGACTAGGTTTATCTAAGAGAAAAAAATACCCTTGCTCTTCAAGGAATAAGGTAAACCCTAGCAACAAAAGTGTCCCCCTGAAACAAATAACCTTGCTCTGATAACAAATGAAGAGTTTGATAAACCTATGCAAGAGAAGATATATTAACAAAATATTAAAACAAAAGATATCAATGGAAAACACACACAATACATAAAAGATTTACCCTAGAAACCCTTAATTGGGAAAACCAACAAACTCAGAGTTGCACATCTCTCTCTATGATTGTATTAACTAAAGCCTTCATAATACAATATTTAGATATTCCACAACATATCTTATCACCAGTACATTAACTGGGACTAGATTACAATCCGAATCTCGTAGTTTGGATTAGATCACAATATGCACCATCTACAAAGAATACAACACATATACAATGCAATGTATGGTATTTGCATATTCACATTTATGTGCTTTCTCGTCAGTTTGTTAAATTGGATAGTGTACCACAAGGATTCATGAGATAATACGTAACCTCTTCCTTTAAGTACTTAGAGAAGATATTTATGAATCGTTGCCTTTTGATGTCAACTAGAACAACCAAATGCCTTTTCAGTGCACTAGTGAACATGTTTTATTTAGAATAATAAACGAGGTAAACAAGGGTTGCAGATATAGCCAATATATTGTCAATATCAYGATAGATTGCACCTTTTTCAAATCAGTGATATTATTGCTTGAATATTGTTACACTATGATATTTTGAAAATATCCCCAAACCTTGAATATAGCAGAAAATATTGTGAGTCAATAACAAATATTATTGCACTAATGACAGGTTGACTATAAAACCGTTTTTTCACTCATTTTGAAATGAAGTAGCAGTTTGCGAGAAAAGGAGAATTTTATCGTGTTCCATCATGTTAAGGAGGCAAAACAAGTGTTCTAATTTCCATTGGCAGACTTATTGCGTAGGGGATTGATAATTTCCCATCTATTTTTCCACATTCCCAAGCTACTAAACTACGTATTTTATTTGTTTTTGGTTGAAGGGGACAAGCTCACAATTGGCTACTTGTATGAGGCCATGGATTAGGCAAACAAAGCTATATATAACTATTATGAGGACAAGGAGGGAGACGAATATAGAAAAAGATAATTCATATTGAATTTAATTGATGATCGATGGAACAATACACTACAATGCCACATTCATGCTATAGGGCTCTACCTCAACCCGACATTCTCTTATTCGTGTAATTGTTTATTCGATGTTGAGATTATTGTAGATTCTTCTCATGTGTGGAGAGGATGATGTGAAGCCAAAAAGGACACTCTGATATTTCTAAAGAAAAGGAGATATATAGTGTGGGCATTGAAACATTTAGTTTTGACATGGTTCTTTGGGGTGGGAAGACTAGAATACGAGGTAAGCTTCACTTTGTTTCAAATTTCAATATCTCTTCTTTCTTTCTTTCAAATTTCAATGTCTTTTCTTATT
>JASDQU010263697.1:0-15469 GCA_032191745.1 Picea mariana | reverse complement strand
TCTCTGCCCTGTGATGATGTCCCAAAGTGGGGACATTACATACAGCCTAGGATTGAGTATGAGATATGAGCACCAACCATTGAACCATCTATTATTACTTGTGATTGCAACCTATTGTTATGCATTACCTTCAACAACTTATTCCCTTAATATCGCAACCATATTTCATATCAATATAATAACTCATTCATTCATTAAGCACAACAATTAACTACTGAAAAGAGAATAAATATATGCATGCATTCATCACATTACACAAATATTATAGTGGTTCACCCCCTCTTGGGCTACGTCCACAAAGATTTGGCTGTTGGCTCTTTTATTATGATAGCTTTGCATCTACAGCACCGTGCGCTGACAATTCTCCTCAGATGGGTAAGATCTATATGAGGTGAACTATATCGCACCAGGCTCCTCAGTCTGTGATCTAATCCACAAGATCTACCTTCTCTCCTCTTTTCTAGCTCAACAGCTTATACAAAACAGATCAGAAAAACATTACATATCACATCCACTCATACATATCTAAGATGGAACAATAATCCGAACAATGCAAAAGCCCACCCCCTATGATACCTATGTATCTATATTTATACATTTCGGGCTCTTAATCCATTTACAATATATTACCGAAACCCTAACCCTACCGACGTTAGGTCTTCCACTTATGTGCGCGTGTTGTTCTTCCTTCTAGTTGTCGCTTTCCTTGTGCACGCTTTCTTGCATGTGTGCATGCTGTGTTTCCTTCCAACTATTGCTTCACTTTCTTCATGCTTTCTTTCCCCATGATCATCCTTCTTTACACTTCAGCCTGCTGTCAACAGAGCAATTTCAATGATACACTGATAGTAGAGTGGTGATACTACATGTTCACCAATTAGTAGAAGACATCAGATTATTCTATCTAAAATACTTGGAAAAATGATCAAATTGTCAAAGCAATCAACAAATGTTTAAATATTGAAGCTATTCACTTCCATATCTCAGCTCTCTTCCATTTCATTTCAGATGAACAAATTCAACATCCAGATTGGCGGTTTTTTCAGGCAATTCTTCACTGTGGATCATCTCAAGAGTTTCAGTATGACGACATGGAGATATACCAACTTATGCACCTTCTTTGTTGGTATTGTTGTTTGGAATTATGATTGAGAGGGGGAATTTTATCCTTTTTCTCATATACAATCATTACGTCTTAGTATACTACCTTTGTATTTTTCACATGCTAGGATATAATTGTTATCCTAAGTGTGTTTCTAGATTCCTATATTTCCTCCTCTTACCTTATCTCCTGATGAGGTGTCGATGTGATAACAATTGAGGTGGTTTCATTATTGTATTATATATTTGTATCATTAAGATGAATACAATGTTGAGAATCATGGTTTGAGGCCTTTTTCCGCCAATCTTCTTGTCCTAATATTCTTATGCTCAATTTCTTCAAAGATATGAAGTAAGTTATTCCATGCATTAAAGATTTAGATAGGAAGACCATTGAAAGAAATACAATGCATAGTTGTGGTTGCAATTTCAGTGGGACATATTCAATGATTGTGTCCATACCTTCACCTTTCCATCTATTTCAACATCTAATTTTCATTTTGACCATGAAAAAGCAACTAATATAATTTTAGAGAAAGTTCCAAAGTTGTTGTAGACCCACAAAACTTTAAATTTAGGACTTTTTATGGTGGACTTGGTTGGAAACCATTTGATGGATTGTTGTTTTTTATAGTCGCCACTGCAGTTTGTTTGATACTATTTTGGATTTTATGAATATGAAGAATTTTCTCTTATGGAATTGACTATAGAGCGCTTACAATTGAGGCATGTGAATTTTCTGCACAGTGGAATTTGAAGATCCAGAAGTTTAATGATCTCAATGTGACTTTTTCTATTCAATAGAATCAAACCAATGAACATGAAATGTATGAAAAAGTAAAGGAAACCTTCTATTGGTCAATGGATGACTAGGAGGAATTTTTTTATATTTTTTATGAATTGATTCTTTCTAAGGTGGAGAACTTTTAAAAGGAAATGATTCATTGACACTTTTATATAACCTATATGTCCCAAACTGAAAACCCTTTCAAAGATGCATCAAATGAAGGATATAGTTATTTAGAAGGATTTAAATTCATTAATTGACCCTATTAGGACTTTTATTCATGCTCAAACAACTTATCTTGACATGCTTGAACTATTTTGGTGATAAAAAACCACAACATGAATTTATTAAAAAACTCTTTCAAGTAAATTTTCTTATCAAGTTTTTGGAAAAGAGCATGTGAAATAAATTCTTAAAGAGATTACAATTATTAAGTTAGTTGGGAAAGATGAATTGATTGAGTTTGTGATATAAATTCAAAGAGAGATTGAGAGAGGAAAATCTTAGAAACTTTGAATTTTCAAAACCCATATTTGATTTACATGATGGCTATAAGTGTAGATTCCTTCATACATGTTGTTGCAAAGAAGAAAACTCCTATAGATATTGTAATATCAACACAAATACTAGACATTAGTATGAAACAATGTTATTGGAGGGTATTAAAATTGTTTCTTATTACTACTCTACTTGTGGTTTAGATCTATAATCCCATACATGTCATCCTTGTTAGATTATTGGATATTTTGATGAGGAACAATCTTGTATGAGACCATACTATGTTGGATGATGTGTAAAGGTGCTAGATGCATACTCCAATTCATCTTGGTAACACATGAGCTTGAATTATGATAATTTTGACACATGGTAAAAATGCATTGAGTGAATATGTATAATAAACTATGAAATCATACAAATTATGATTTTACAATTATGAATTATGTTCATACATATGCTTGATAGATTGAGTAGATGCATTCTTGTAATGCATATATAATGAATGATAGTTTCATATCAGTACATGTGATGTATACTCACAATTGTTTAGTTGATTGAAGGTTCAGATTGCATGTAGGATGGTCTTGGATATGGAGATAAGTGTAAACCATAATGAATATTGTGTTCTACCAAATGTAAGAACCAAACATTATGAGAAGAATCTCATACTCCAAAAATATGATTTTTTGTATGAAACAGGTTTGAAACAAAACATTTATGATTGAAATTGATATGATAATATCTCATGGTAATTATATGTACATGATATAGGTGAGATGAAGGAACTGTCAAGAAAGGACAGATGATGGCTGCTAAGTTAGAAAGCATGGAGAAGAGACTACTATTGTGACATTGGAGCCCTATGATATGCCATGATCACCATTGATATGTGTTATTATATGATAGACCAAGCCATGGGATGCCTTGGTCATAAGACTCTATAAGTATTCGTACTTTTCTGTTGTGAGGAAGCCTTGGAAAATGATGGATCACCTAAGGGACTATGTAATAGAGAAGGGGATGCTTGAGCTGGAAGGGTGAGTAACTGCATGGAAAAGAGGCTTGAATGAATAACATGCTACCTAGGATCATGAGTGCATTGGGTGTGTCTAAGAAAACAATGAGATGGGTTCTATTTTTGGCAACCATATGCATCAAATACATATTCATACATATAAGTATTGACTTTTATCTTGTGGTATGAATATATATTCTCTAGTTATGAACTTAATATTGATAGATTGGAAATTCATGTTGATGACATACTTAGTGATTAGAAGTGACTATGTCGTGCGTGCTTAAATTAATGATTGATGTAGGAATATGATGGAATGTTAAAGTTTGGAGGTGTACCAAGACAATAAAGAATATGACACTTTAGGTATAGTTGAAGAATGAGGACATGACACTACTGCAATAGTAAACGTTGAGTATAGTGTTATTCCAATGGGGAGGAGATGTAATGGTTGTCAAAATGTTGTGTAGGGTGTATGGAGAACATAATTGACAAACCTTTTAATTGTAATGGGTCCCTTTATTTCATGATACTGTAGAAAAGGGTAATAAATTTAATTGGCATATTATTTTATCTGCAAGTCTCTCACATGATGTAGGGAAATACTTGGAAGTTCCTCTAGGATTTCAAACTAGTTTTCATATGTTTTCCTATTTAGTTGATGTTGTGATTTCTATTTCACCATTTCCCTTAATGAAGTGGAATTGGATAGTGAATGGAGACCCCATTCATATTTACTATTCCATTTTATGGAACAATAAATATAATAATAATTTTTATGATATTTGTGATTATTTTATGGTACCTTTGTATCAATGATTGTATGGAACACTACCTCCCAGAATTAGTTCTGAGATAAAACAAGTCTTACAGGGAATTGGTGATTGGTTTATGGATAAACACTTCTCTTATTTGGGGATTTTGGGTTATGAGTTAGGTCCTCATTTGTTTCCTATGTATATCCCTGAAAGGATAGCTTTGAAACAAATGTCCTATAAGACAACCTTTATTGGTATAACCAAATCTCTAAGAAATAAATCTAAGAGGCGCATGACCTAATTTTCCCATTAATGTTGGTGTTTATTATTTATTAGATCAACAACATTCTAATGTTGAATCTTGCAGTTTAAAAGAGGTTGTCTCTACAATTTTGATCTTTACAGGTATGATCCCGATCATGTTGTCAATGTTCACCTAAATTATGTGATGTATACTAAAACTTATATACATGAATAATCTTCGTTTGATGTCATTTACAAAATAGGTAATCATGTTAATGATATTTCTATTAAAATTTTATGTACATTGAGTTCAGAGGAAAAAGTAATATTTGAAACATCTTAGATGGAACGTACTAAATCTTTCCTTGAATGAAGATGTAAAACCAATGGCAAGAATATTGAGGATTTATTATCAAAGGGGAAAACTCATAAATTTGTCATAGAATAGAACAATGAAGATATAAGTGCAGAATAACAAACTAGTCTACCTCAAGATTCATCAACATCAAAATGGAATGAGTTTTATTTTGCTATGGGTACTCAACAAATTTCAAATCTAGATAGTCAACAAACTCCTAGTACAAGTCCAATCAGTAAAGGTACATCTAACACAAAAATCGGTTTTCTAAATAACATCAATGAAGAAACAACAAGTTTTTCTGAAGATCTATCATTTAAGGAGTTTGCAACCCCAGGGGCTTCAACTCAAAATACTTCTAGTATTGTAATAGATGGAAAAGAGTTAGCCACAAATACTACTATTGTCACTCCCTTGGTTGGTAGAAGTTGAAGTTTCAGCCACTCTTTGCTCACATTGGATCAATTAGATCCTATAGAGGAATATGTCATACCCTCGGGGACCTATTCCTTTTCCACTAAGAAGAAAGCAATAGTTAAAAGAAGATTCAAGAAAATGAAGGAAAAAGCACTAGATTAAAAGCCACTACAACATGATATTATCTGGAAACCATCTAACAAAATTGAAGAGGTAGCACAAGAAGTAGAACTATCTCTTGGAGTTTTTTCAACTACAAATTTATAGTCAATCAATGAAATGATTACTGGATTAGAGAGACAACGAAACAAGGTGACTAAATTGGAAATAAATTTGAATGAACAAATGTCAATTTCATAGGGGAAATTGAAAATACAAGCTTCCAAACTCAATTATGAGTTTAAGTTATTGAAAATAGAATTTAATAAAAACATAATAGTGAAATTTCAAGATTACATCAACAATCATAGAATCAAATATCTGAGGTTGAAAGAAAGAATAATGAACAACTTGATAGTTTGTAGCAACAACATCAACAAGAGATGGAGAAAAGGAAGCAAGAAAGTGAGATAAATATGCAAACCATGTCTAATGCATTTCAAAAGAAGATTCAATCTCTTCAAGAACAACTAAATCCATTCCATGCCTTGCCTTGAATTTCCATGCCATGACATTCCCTTCCTGACTTGCCTCTCCTTGCCATGCCTTGCATTTCCTTGCCTTTCCTTGCCATACCTAGACTTAGAACTATACCTAGACCTTGTCTTTCCATGCCTTTCCATCTCTAGCCTTTCCTTGCCTTGCATTGCCTTTCCTTTGCTTAACTTGTCATGTCTTAACTTGCCTTGCCTTTCCTTGCCATGTATAGCCTTACCTTTCCATGCCATGTCTTTCCATGCCTTACCTTTCCCTTCCATGCCATGCCTTGCCTTGCCTTCACTTTCCATGCGTTTCCATGCCATGCCTTTCCTTTCCATGCCATGCCTTCTCATGCCACTACGACAAATCCTTGTGATTAGCTTCCTTTTTAGCTCCTTTTTTTGCTTCCACTAGTTGTTTTAATGTATATTTCTCCACTTTTTTGCTAAAGTTGGAACTATTCATTGGGATGGATCTATCTTGGGAGAGATTTGTGTCAAGAAACCCAAGTTGGCATCAAAATTTGGCATTAATAGCGCCTAATTTTGTGCCTAATTTAGTTCCCACTATAACGCCCAATTTAGTGCCCTATTTAGCACCCAAGTTAGCACCAAGTTTAACTTCCAGTTTAGCTTCTACTTTATCTTCCATTTTAGCTTTCTGGTTCATATCCAACGTAACTTCCCTTTTAGCTTCTAGTTTGGCTTTTAATTTAACACCTAATGTGCCTAAATAGTTAATATGTTGAGTTGTTGTGGGTTAAGTGGATAAGGGATTTGGGGATTTAGGGATTTGGGGTCTAGGGATTAAGGATTAAGGGATTAGGGCTTATAGTTTAATGGATTAAGGGCCAAGGGATAAGGGATTTGTGGCTTAGGGGCTAGGTAGTTTAATGTTTAATTGCTTAGGGATTATATATGGTCAAGGGATTAATGACATCCATCGACCCCGCACATAATCTTTGAGATCGTCCACGTTTCATTGTTTTTCATCCATCATTTCCATATGTAGAATCTTTGTCAAAAGTCTCTTAAAATGTCATGGAACTTTCAATACAACCATCACAAATGTCTTCCACCGACCCCCCATAATGAGTAGTGAATGGGTCCAAAGTTGAAATTTCTTTAATCTGTGCCTATATGCATCAAAATTTGGCATGGTTAGACTAGACACATCCCTTGATGATATGGGAGGGTTTCAAGACTCAAGGATGTATGATGTACCCACATAATATTTCATATCATCCATGTTTTCATCAACGTTCATAATGGACGTCTCATTGTCATCATTCATCATTGCCATATGTAGAATATTTGTTGTAAATCTCTTGAAATGTCATGGAACTTCCAATACACCTGTCACAAATGTCATCCACTGACCTTGCATAGTGAGTAATGAATGGGGCCAACGTTGAAATTTATTCAATCTATGCTTGTATGCATCGAAATTTGACATGGTTAGACTAGACACATGCCCTGATGGTATGGGAGGGTTTCAAGACTAAAGGATGTATGATGTCCCCACATAATCTTTGAGATTGTTCACATTTGCATCAATGTTCATCATGCACGTCTCATTGTCATCATTATTCATTCTCTTATATAGAATCATTGTCTTAACTCTCTTGAAATGTCAGGGAACTTCCAATACACCCATCACAAATGTCTTCCACCAACCCCGCACAATGAGTAGTGAATGGGACCAAAGTTGATTTTTTTTCAATTTGTGCCTGTATGCATCAAAATTTGACATGGTTAGACTATACATATGCCTTGATGGTATGGGAGGGTTTCAAGACTTAAGGATGTCTAATGTCCCCACATAATCTTTTAGATCATCCATGTTTGCATCAACGTTCATTATGGATGTCTCATTGTTATCATTGGCCATTGCCATCTATAGAATCTTTGTCGAAACTCTCTTGAAATGTCATGGCACTTCCAATACACCCATCACAAATGTCATCTTGCACTGACCCCTCACAGTGAGAAGTAAATGGGATCAATGTTGAAATTTCTTCAAATTGTACATGTATGCGTCGAAATTTCACTTGGTTAGAATAGACACATGCCTTGATGGTATGGGAGGGTTTCAAGACTCAAGGATGTCTGATTGTTAAGTTTTGAGATATTATTAGGTTTCTTTTCAATTTACTAGATAACCATAGCATAGGTAGGATCATTGAGAGAAACACAATCACAAGATACACAACATTTATCTTTGGAAACCCTCATGGGGGAGAAAACCCAACAAAACTTCTTTAATATATATGGTCAATACAATGAAAAGACAATAAACCAAAACACTAGAGAATATCCAACACTGAGAAATACGCCTCTCTCTTCCTTCTTCTCCCAAATGTAGCTCTCCAAACATGCACACTTGATGAGTGAATGAGTGAGTGAACAAATGAGGTGCTAGCCTCCTTTATTTATACTAGTTGGAAGGCACTGGAAAGGTGTCTCTTCACTGGGTAGGGCCGACTTATCTTCTTAGTGGTTAAAACCACTTTAATTAGGCTTGGGGGACGAATTCTTAATTGGCATAATATAGTTAGGGTTTGACCAATCCACAAAAGAGGATTTGGTCAATTACAATGCCCGACATGATCAATCCACAAAAGGGGATTGGTATAATTAATAATGACTCAACAATAAATAGAATACTCTTTGCAGTTACAATATTTCAACACTCCCCCTTAACAAGAAGGGTATTCGACAACATCATCAGGAGAGAGAGATGGTAGCAACATCATCAGTGTCTTTAACACTGACTAGCATATCTATAAATCATCACAAATTTTTCTCATCATCAATATCATCATCTAAAGCAAGGAGTTGGAATGGAATCATCATCATCTGCATCAACATGAATTAGTATAACACTAATATACCATCATCATCAATAACAACACGAGGTTGATACAACAACAACACAACATGAAGGCTGGAGCATCATCAACATCAGCACTAAGCTAGAAATATTCAACACAAAGATGAAATCACATCAACATCGACACGAAGCTTGAAATATTCAGTACAAGGCTGGCATCACATCAACATCAGCAAAAAGCTAGAAATCTTCAGCACAAGGCTGGCATCACATCAAAAACAACACAAAGATGGAAATATTTAGCACAAGGCTGGCATCACATCAACATCAGTACGAAGCTGGAAATATTCAGCACAAGGCTAGAATCACATCAACATCAGCATGAAGCTGGAAATCTTCAACACAAGGATGGCATCACATCAACATCAGCATGAAGTTGGAAATCTTCAGCACAAGGATGACATCACATCAACATCATCACGAAGATGGAAATCTTCAACACAAGGTTGGCATCAACACTACTCCCCCTTTTGAGGGAAGTCCTTTCAGACTATACCAAGCTTGTCTCGAAAGTGCTCAAAATTTACATGAGATAGAGGATTGGTCAACACATTTGCAACCTGCTCATCCGTGCCAACATAATGGAGCTTTATAGCCCCTCTCTGTACCATATCACGAATGAAATGATATCAGATCTCTATGTGCTTCGATTCATCATGGAACAAATCATACTTATACAAATTTGGTTATCACGTAGGATCACGGTGGCTTCCATCCCCGGATCAAATATATGTATCAACAACATCCAAATCCATATGGCTTCACAAATGGAAAACATGCTACAATGTATTCCACTTCTTCCATGCTGAGAGAAATATTGGATTGCTTCCTACTTTTCCATGAATTCATGGCTGACCCCATACTGAAACAACATCCTGAAGTGCTCTTTCTATCAGAAACACTTCCAACTCAATATTATTCAGTATATCCATAAGATATGAAGTCATGATATCTAGTATAACAGAGACCAAAATCCAGCGTACCCTTAAGGTGTCTCATCACATGTTTTGTAACAACAAGGTGAACATGTCTAGGCTCTACCAAATACTGACTCAAGGAAAAACATATATTTGGCCCGGTATTCATCAGATACATCACTAAACCACTAATCTATCTGTACAGAGTAATTTTGATGGGGTATCTACCAAGAGATTCAACTTTGTTTCCATGGGTGTGTACATGGATTTACATTTTAACATGTCAAACTTCTTCATTATTTCAACTGCATATTTCCCTTGGTTGAGGAATATCTTATCAAGGCTCTGCCAAACTTCAATACCTAAGAAATAATGCAATAGTTCTTTTATCAAACTCTGTAGCAAGCTTCTTCTGCAATCTATGATGAGATTTTCTTCTTGTTGTCAAGAATACATCATCTAAATATAGTAGCAACAATACTGGCTCATCATTCATAACCTTGTGGTAAATGTTAGAATCAAATTTGCTCTTGGTAAAGCCCAATCTCGTTAGGAAACTGTAAATTCTTCCATATCAAGCCCTAGGAGCTTTCTTCAACCCGTACAAAGCCTTCTTCAACCTACAGACCTAAGACTTTTTGTCTTCAAATTCAAATCAAATTTCTACATTACTTTGTACCAATCTGGTACACTTGCTCAGCTGCAACTCAATCTCCACAATCATGTGCTAGCTCTATGTGCACATCCTGGTTCTAACCCTTATGGACTATAATGTATTATCTAATTGTGACTTAGGCTAGTAATTTGGTAAAGTAATAAAGGGGCCAACATGCCTAGGAAATGTAATACTTCATATATATTAATAAAAATACACCGTTGGTTGCAAGACTGACAAGGAAAAAAGATATATGGGGCTATGATTCCACGAGAGAGGGGGCTTAAGGGGCCAAGTATTTTTATTATTATTTTATTTACCCATAATCGATTTTATGGAGAAAAGGGGTTACATGAGCTTCTTGGGGGAGGCCATGTGGTTCTTGATTTCCCAGTAATTATATAAACCCATCTTTGGTTTGGGTGGGGGTTCACTTGCTCTTATTCATCCATTGTTACACCTTTCCCACTCTTCATTTTTGGGAGTCTCACTCTTGCTGCATTCATATGCTCTTGGTTTAAGCATGAATATTAATGGCTATGTGAGGGTGGCTTGGGGTGAATTTAGGGGATCGTTCTTCCCCTGGTTCATCTTCTTCCCCTTGTTCCCTTGTTCTTCTTCCTCTTCACTCACTAATGCTAGTTTGTATGCTCTTGGGCTAAGCATGGAAATGAATGGTAGGAATAGGAGAGCCATCGTTGAATGGTTGTAAAAAATCATTGATCATTCTAGGAGGGAATGGATGCATATGTGCATGAGCTTGATGGCAGTTTAGATGGAACTGTCCACGGTTGAGAGTCCTTGGAGTTTCTAGTAGGGAGATTTCCTGACTAGTAGCACTGGAGCCTTGGAGAGAAATGGAACAGCCTCAGGGATTGCATGGAAGAGAAAGTTGTTCATTTCATGGGGTTGTGTAGGATGAGGAGGAAATAGAGCTAGAAATTAGGATTTGTTGTGAGGTTGGGAAACCTGAGAGCTAGTTAGCCATATGTTGTGTGTTTTATACTTGAACTAAGACCCATCCTTGTGGATTCATAGCCCTGGCTCGAGGGTGACCTTTCGTTGAGAGTAAATGAACAACAGTGTCTATGTTTTGGAGGAACGTTCTTGGCCTGCAACCAGTTGGTGAACGTTTACTTGTAAAGATAAGTGCTCTCTGTGTTTTCTGTTTAATATATTCCACTATGTATTTAATTATCTCTGAAATATGTATTCAAATGTGCCTGTCTATTGGTTATTTTTTTGTGCATGGCACATTGTTGGCTTCTTTACACTGTAGCATGAATCTTGTCTTATGCATGTGGTTTTCATTCCTCTAACATTCATGAACATTCCTTTGTTTTCGAGATGAGATCAGAAAATTGAGTCTTGGGACTGCAGCGTGCCTCGCCTGCTGGTGGTTGGGTGTGTTGTAATCGGATTAAGTGGTGTAGCCTGGCCTGAGGGTGGCTGGGTATGTTACATATT
This sequence comes from Picea mariana, assembly GCA_032191745.1. Lineage (NCBI taxonomy): Eukaryota > Viridiplantae > Streptophyta > Pinopsida > Pinales > Pinaceae > Picea > Picea mariana. The sequence continues at coordinate 3,722 of JASDQU010263697.1, read as the reverse complement.
GGTATCAGAGCCCAATTTCCAAGACTAAGCTTGTATGGGCCGTGTAAGTTGAAATTGTAGTGCAATTTCATAGAGAATGTAAGTTACAAAGTGCCAAGAGGGCATTGAGAGAACACCTTGATTGTGTTTAAAATATTAGGAGGAATGGCATTGCAGAGTCTGTGCAGAAGCTAGAACGTCAGAGATCCTTTGTAAGGGATCAAAGGATCTTGATTGTCCCTTTCGAATTCTAGAGCGATCACCAATGTGGGATCAAGAGAGATCTAGGATCGTTGGATCAGACAACAGGTGAACAAGGGTTGTCCGATGAAGGTGAAGCAAACGTTAAGTCACAACCATCAGATCTCATTAGAGAGAAATCAACGGTGGCAAGGCATTGTGGGGATCAAGAAGAAAATTAAAGTTTCTGCAAGTTGTGATCCCGCAATCGCTCAGGATCATTGACCTTGCTAGATAAACATATCAATGGTGGATATCGATCCAACTATGAACAAGCATATTCTCTTTGTGGAGATTGGCAAGGAAATTAAAGAGTGAGTGAGTTGAGTCTTTGAAATCACTCGTGGTCGTTCATATCCAAGCAAGGGACATGTGTCGACAGATCAACTAATTTGGAAGTTCGATGTTAGGGAGAAATGGAGTGTACTAATGCGCAAACTCTTGAAGTCCTAAAGTCCGTATTTCATCCGAATCATTCATAAAAAGGGACATGTGTCGACAAATTGGCTTGTTCAAAAGTTTGGCATTCGGGAGAAATGGAATGTGTTGATGTGAAATCTCCTGAAGTCTCGAAATTCGTCGATTGTTGGATAGAGTAGTGGGTTTCATGAGTTTTGAGGACCATCATATCTGTGCATGGGTGATTGTGAGTCATAGATATCACAACCATTCTTGAGTTCGATGTTCGAGAGGAACAAAGTTTTCTAAGGAGAAATATTTCGAAGCCCGAAATTCTGAAGTGACGGGGCTCACTGATGTCACCTAGGATGACATGGAAACATGGGATGTGTGCCATGTGTCAGTGAGTTTTGAACCTATGGAATATTGAAATGTCATCTAGAATGTGACACGTGTCACCCTCCTGATTGGGCCACATGTTCGCTTCTAGTATTTCTCCACATGGCGACAGATCGTGTAGTCTGGAGGCTGGGCACTCCAGAGGAAAAAGATGTGGCAGTTTGTGTTGGGTCGAGAAATCCTGAAGTCCCGAAGGCTAAATTACATATCGATCGTTTCTCCCAGAAGACACATGGAAGTAGATCTTGAAGTTTGGAGACTTGGTACTCTGAGGATTTTCAAGTTTGTACAAGTGAAAAGTGTCGAAGCCCGAAGTCGTGAATGCATGTAGACCATCGATTTAGAATCCCTTCGGGACCTTTCTCAACCATTAGATAAAGCAGTGGAAGGATAGTGTAAGTGGAGGCGTTAACTGATGGTAAGCGATCATTGTGACTTTAATAAAGCTTTGGTAGGTATAACTCTAGAGGAGTTGAAATGTTCCGGAGTCCCAGAGCTCCTACTAACCATGGATCTCAGCTAGGAGAGTGGACTGTTGATTCTTGAAACCTTCGAGGGTTTGCTAGTTCGGAGTTCGGAGGAAGTGAAGTGTTGTGTAGTAAGACCCTCTAAAGCCTGAAGTACCAAAGTCCCAGAGCGCCAGAGTGACATGGCATGATGATGTCACCTAGGGTGATGTGGACCCATTTACGCATGCCACATGTGAACTTGATTCATGCCTTTTATAGACCTTATGTGCCAGTTGGAACTTGACACGTGTCACTCGTCAATTGGGTCATGTGTCATCTCCATATTGTGACATCTATAAACCCTCGTGTGCAGTGCTAAAAAGACCCCGACAGTTTGAAATTTTGGTGTTTGGGAGTTTTCAGGTGCGAAGTTGTAAAGACCTCTGAAGTGTGAAGCTCTGGAGAGACTCTCCAGGAGTTCGCCAATTCGAAATTCAGAAGAAATAAGGTGTTAAGTTAGCGTATCTCCCAAAGCCCGAAGTTTCGAAGTACCAGAGTCCCGAGGCTCCGGGGAACACCTGTTCGAAATTTCAGCATTCGTGAAATGTGTTGTGTTATGCTGAGAAGTTCTCTGAAGTCTTAAATCTTCGGAGTGCCGAAGTAGTAAATCTCTAGAGAGAGAGGGTTTGGGAGTTCGCAGTTCAACATTTGAGTGTTTTGAAGTGTTTTGGTGTGAGATCCTACGAAGTCCTGAAGTTATGGATAAGAAATTTTTCAGCTAAGGGCAGGGTTATGATCATGGTCACATGCAGTTGAGAGCTAAGGGAAGAAGGGATAATGGATGAATTGTTGTTTTCAAGATAGAGAATTGATAAGGAATTATTTAGCCCGTGGTTTTGAGTCATGGTCACCTGGGAAGGTGGTTTGAAAGAAGCGCCTGTGCAGAATTGAATTTTGTATTAGCCAAAGGATAACACGGATGTGTTATATGATGCAGTCATATATAATTTTTCTTCATGAATTAAATAGAAAAGGTACATGTAAATTTAACTAACAATTTTGTATGATATGTATAATACTAACCAGATGATTGCTTGTAGGTTTGGCAGGATTAGAGGTATAATCAGATCCATTCCAGAACAAGATCACATATTAGGGTCATGGAAGCATGACATTGCTTACAGAAGTAGGATGAGGTTAAAAATTTCATTAAAGGACATAGCCTTGAAGGTAGAAATGTGTAGACGGTTGAAAAGATTAAATGTGAAATAAATCCACTTCTGATATCAGAGTTCATAGTGGAAGTAGGATGCCAATGCAAAGGAATTGGAATGTTCTCTCACTTGAAAAGTGGCACTGAATGAAAATGGATTTCCATTGGGGAATGGTACTAAGTGGGAAAGAATGGCCAAGTGGAATGTGGTTGGAAAAGTGTTCAGACCCAGGGAACCACAATGACGATGAGCAGAATGGGAGCATGCAAGGCAACAAGGATCTGAAGGAGTTCAAGGACAACCAACTACAACATAAATAGATAAATAAATAAGTGAATTTAAAATAGAAATGCACTAGAGTGCATGAGGCATACAATGAAGTTAACATGCATATGCATTAGTATGCATGATGACAATAAATACTTAGTGCATATGGATGTGTAATTTTGCATATGTACATGTTTGGATATGCATATAACATTCTCGTGAACTTAGAATAGTCTATTATTATGAAATAATGTTTGAGTATGACTAATGATTGATTATGTATTCAGGAAAAATGGTATAGCAGGGTTAAAGATGTGGATGTTGTTGTTGCTTGTGAATTCCATCTAGGTGAAGACCCATGAGGGTGGCAGGAATGGTGATCAAAATGATGAAGGAGGAAGTATGTGAGCTTCTACAAATATTAGTTGGTTAGACAACAACAAGTAGGTTGGTAACAACCACGCAAGTATGCATTTAGTTTTTGTTGATGCACACATGTTGAAGGGGATTGAGGTAAGAATTCCCTCAGTTAATTTTCAGTATTTAAATTGATATGTAATGGATGAAGGCCTAGAGTGTATAAGTGTTGTTGATGCTAGTATGCATTTACATAAAATTCCAGTTGCATATTATGTTATGATTGGTTATGGGATCATAACCGGTTTAATTCATGAGACATACTCCTTCTATAACAATGAATATCCATAGAGCTAGTCATGTGTGAGACCATAATATGGTTGGATATGGAAGGGATATAGGGCTATGTGAGTGCTCA
>JASDQU010263693.1:0-15470 GCA_032191745.1 Picea mariana | reverse complement strand
TCGAATGTGGGTCCTAGTAATTTAATTTGTGAGATGCAAATTAAAAGGTGACTTATGATTAAAGTGAGGGTGAGTGAAGAGACACCAAATCTAAACCACCCATCTGATCTAATATCAACCATTAGATTAGAAAACCCCTCACCTTCCCTCATGAGGTCGACTTGGGCAAGAGGGCGCACCCATTCTTGGGTAAGTTGAAGCATTCTTGTTGAGAGAACAAGAGGATTTCAAGCATTCTTGTTGAGAGAACAAGAGAGAGAAAGACAGAGGTCGAGCTGAAGAAAAGAGACAACAGATGCAATTTCTGGGAGTATTGGCATGCATTCCAAGGCTGCCGAACAACATTTAGTGGCACAGAAATTGAGTCTTAGCAGAGTTTTGGCATGAATTTCGAGACAGTTCGTACAACATTAATTGCTGGGACAGTCGTACAGTTGTACGAATTTCTGGTTCAGAAATCGAGGAGCGAAGCTACAGGAATGTCCAGATAAGTTTGTGTAAATATCTGAAGATGAATATGCTATAAAAGAATTTCTCAGAAGCTCATAAATAATACAAAGCCCTCTCTCAATGGTTTTCCCCTTGTGGGTTTTTCCAGGGTCGAAGTTAGACCGAATATCTTTGTGTCTATATTTTATGAGTTTTGCATATTGCTGATATTTTATTTCTACGTTGAAAACGATGTTCAGAATCCTCATGTTTCAGTTCTGAAGTTTATTTTCTGTTAAGTTTTTATATGTTGAAACACCACTGTAACATATGCTGAAACACCACTGTAACATATGCTGAAACAGTGCTGAGACATATGCTGAAATAGTGCTGTAACATATGCTGAAACACCGCTGTGACATATGCTGAAACAGTGTTGTAACATATGTTGAAACACCACTATGACATATGCTGAAATAGTGTTGTAACATATGCTGAAACACCGCTGTGACATATGCTGAAACAGTGTTGTAACATATGCTGAAACACCGCTGTGACATATGCTGAAATAGTGCTGAGACATATGCTGAAACAGTGTTGAAACTGGAGTTTCGGCATTTAAATTTGGCTGAAAAATCAGCGAGACTGAAACTGGGTTGGGGTTTTGAAAAATTAACAAAGGAAAGGTATGTCAAGTTAATGAAAGAATTCCATGATGTTTTTTCTTGGATATATGATGATTTGAAAGTAAATGAGACCAGTATAATTCAACATGCTATCCCAATCAAAGAATATCACAAACCATTCAAACAGAAATTGAGAAGAATAAACCCTTTGTTGCTACCCTTGATTGAGAAAGAGGTGAAGAAACTATTCGAAGCCAAAATCATAGTATCCCTGAATTTTCCAAATGAGTAGAAAATCTAGTGCCAGTCAGAAAAAAGAGTGGAGAGATCAAGTTGTGTGTGGATTTCAGAAATCTAAACAAGGTGTCTCTAAAATACAACTACTCGTTGCCTAAAATGGATCAAATTTTAGAGAAGGTAGTAAACTCTCATAAAATGTCAATGTTGGATGGTTTCTCTGGATACAATCAGGTCATTGTGCATCCTGATGATCAAGAAAAGACAACATTCACAATGCCATGGGGAACATTCATGTATGCCAAGATGCCTTTCAGGCTCATGAATGCAGGGGAAACATTACAGAGAGCTATGGACATCGTTTTTGCTGATGAAAAAGACAAGTTCATTGTTATCTGCCTGGACGATATCACTGTGTATTCTGCTTCGGATGAGGAACACCTCAAACATCTAAGAAGGGAATTTGAAAACTGCAGGAAGTTTGGTATATCATTGAATCCTAAGAAGTAAAATTTTTGCATGGAAGAAGGAAAGTTAATGGGTCATATTATTTCGAAAGAAGGGATAAAGATAGATCCCAGCATAGTTGAGGGAATCTTGAAAATTGGCATACCCAGAAGTAAAAAGGAGGTTCAATATTTCATGGGGAAAGTAAATTTTCTGAGAAGGTTTATCCCAAATTTGGCTGACATCATAAAACACATCACCAACATGCTCAAGAAGGGAAATGAAATAAAATGGATTCCTGAGGCCAAAAAATCCTTTGAATACATCAAGGTGGCATTGACCAAGCCTCCTGTACTAGCCAGTTCTAATTTTGAAAAGGATTTTATATTGTTCTCTTTTGCCTCAGAGCATACAATTGCTAGTGTTTTGCTCTAGAAAAATGACCATAATTTTGAGAAGCCCATAGCATATTACAACAAGACATTGAGGGATGCTCCTTTGAAGTATGACATCATGGAGAAGCAAGCATATGCTTTATTCAAGGCCTTGAAAGAATTTAGAGTTTACATCCTACATTCCCATACTACTGCTTATGTACCCAGTATCTTAGTAAAGGACATCCTAACCCTGTCGGATCCTGAAGGAAAAAGGGGTAAATGGATAGAAGTGTTGTTAGAATATGACCTTGAGATCAAACCCACCAAATTGATCAAGGGACAAGGGCTTACAAAGTTGATTGCATAGACCAATTGTGAACTCTTAGGAATAAATTTCATTGCAGACCTGTCAGAGGGTGCAGAAGAGGAGAGGGCGACTCCACAAATATCCCAGAAGTTTCTTGATTCCACATGGTATGCAGATATCATTTTTTTATTAAAGAATTTGCAGGCTCCTCCTGAATTAAGTAAAACAAAGGAAAGATTCTTGAAGCTAAAGGAAATAAAATTTTGCATAATAAATCAATCTCTATATTGGAAGGACCCTGGGAGAATCTTACTGAGTTGTCTGCTAGAAGAAGAAGCTGAGAAGACCATCAGAGAATTCCATAAGGGTGACTGTGGAGGTCATCATTATTGGAAAACTACTGTACAAAAAATATTGAGAGCTGGTTTCTATTGGCCCACCATTTTTTCTGATGTCTATAAAGGGGTTTCAAGATGCCATGAATGTCATATTTTCGAGGGGAAAAGCGAATTGCAGCCTCTACCGTTGAAGCCCATATCTATGGAAGCTCCTTTTATACAATCGGGTATTGATTTTATAGGGGAGATACATCTGCAGTGTTCATCCCAACACAAGTGGATTTTGACAGCAACAAATTATTTCACTAAATGGATCAAGGCATTACCCACCAGGCAAGCGACAGATGTTGTTATCATCCAGTTTTTAGAAGAAAATATTTTTTCCAAGTTCAGATGTCCAATCAAAATCATCACAATCAACGCAACAGCCTTTAAGTCTAAAAAGATGGAGAAATTTTGCAGCAAGTACAACATAACACTTGGCCACTCCACTTCTTATTACCCTCAGGGAAATGGGCTAGCTAATTCAGAAAACAAGAGCCTCACCAAAATTATAAAAAAGTTGTTGCTAGAAAATAAAAAGGCTTGGCACAAAAATCTCATTCATGCATTATGGGCTGATAGGATCACCCCAAAGAGGTCCATTGACACCTCACCATTTCAGATCGTCTATCGCACTGAAGAAATTATTCCCACTACATTGGGGTTGCTAGTAATGAGGTTGTTACAGGAGGAGGATGCAGACACAGATGCCACTCGAAGGAGGAAGGATGAACTCATCAGTGTACAGAAAACCAGAGAGAAATATTTCGACAATACTCAACTGTGCCAAGACAAGATCAAAGAAGCTTTCGACAGACATACCAAGGTGGATAACTTCAAACCGGGAGACTTGGTGCTAAAATGGGATGTCATAAATGAAGATAAGGGAAAACATGGGAATTTTGATCACCTATGGTTGGGCCCGTTCAATATTGCAACATATCATGGAAGCAATGCTTACATATTACAGGAGATTAATGGAGACATCGGAGGAGGATGGTCTATGAATAGAAGGTTCCTCAAACAGTATATTGTTTAAAAAATTATCACCCCTTCCATTCATTGTATATAATCATTTTAGTGTTTTCTTTTTGCATGAAGAAGTTGGAATAAAATAAGCATAGTTGAATCCCGAGGTGAAGGCCCTAAGCTATGTTGGGTTGATTTTTTAGTTTTTGAATAAAGGATGGAGGATTCAGACAGCAAGAATAAATTATAGCCCAATGGGTAGGCACATGGTCTACTATTCTTTGCTACCTCGTAGGGAGGATAACATCCCCAATAGAAGCCTATGTTATCACCATAACAATTCACTTTGATGGAATCCAAGTCTCGAAAATTTAGCGAGGAGCTACATCGGTATGGATGTGAGATAGTTTGGAGGATAAGGTCACATCTGGCGGAATATGGATAAATTTAGCAGAGACGTGAAGGTGATGGGACCTGATGAACCATGGATCTCAGATACCATAGATCAATGGTCAACAACCATATCATGTGGAGAAATAGCATGAGGTTTAATCATGTGAAAGAGGGTCGATGGAAATAACATGGTTTCGGTGCATGACCACGTGGCGCCACCAGAGGAATATCGGGAAGAAAATAGGTCTACCCAAAAACTTTTTGCCTCACCCCCGATATCAAAAGTCACATATAAAATGAGGGCCCCCAGTCATTATGTTATGATATTTCAAAATCATTCGAACGTTTGAAATTTGGCGTAACCACTCCGTTCGAACTGAGGCTCAACAGTGCACAAGACTTGTGCATTCTTTGCTCGCTCACAGGTATTTTTCCTCATGTCTAGGGACCATGTCATTATGTCTGTAATAGAACAAGATCCCACCTCTAAATAAGAATCCCTAATTGATAGAGACTCTGATATATTTGACACATAAATAACTGTCTCACCCATTTCCGTATCCAGAGCAAATTTGTTAGATAATGTCGGGAAACGAATACCCTTCCTCGAAACGGCCCAAGCCTCCATAATCCCTTATGTTGTCGAAGTCGCATTCCCTTTCCCAGAATTTATAAGTTGGTGTGCAGAACAGTACTCTCAGGGAGAAAAGGTCATTTTGAATAAGTTAGGGTCAGAGGTCTTGTGCAGAGAAGATAGATCGTTGATTTGACATGCCCTCAATACACAAGAGTCTTCCCCAACAACGTCGGAGCCCTTCAAGGAAGAGAAACTAATCACATTCTATAGAGAATGTCCCCCCGAGGTCAAGACCCTGTTCTTTCAAACCATTTTTAAACTCGAATATCATTCTGAGAGTCTGTCATTGCCTATGAATATAAACGTCATGATTATTGAGGTCTAGTGGGCTTGTTCCATACTCAGTCAAATTTTAGGGTTAAATAATGACAAGTTTGTAGTAGAGGTCATGTTGGGTTATATGTTGACCTTTTTCCAGTTAGAGTCTAGTCAATCTTTCTGTAACAATTTTTAAGAGTTCATCATTGATAGTATGCACAAACAACTGGTAAATTTCCAATCACTGAGACACTTCAGGTATTACACGCACTTGGTAGGAATGTTCTTGGAAACAAATAAGACAGAGTTCCCTGAAGCTACATTCATATTGACTGAATGAAAAAGGATCACAATGCTCATTTTTATAAACAAGATCATGTCCATAGTTTATAGCTTAATCTTCAACACCAACCTGCCAATGGCTTTGGAAGAAATGAGGATTTCTTTACAGCCCAATCCAGAGAACAGGGTAGGATATTGGGTGATTTTCATGCACTCCACTATGATTTGGGTATATGGTTATCAAGACCTTACCTTTGGCCTGTTTTGTTGACAACTAGAGTCTTTGCCTTGGAATTCATCAAGCAAAGAATCATCTCAAAAACAGAACATTTTCTGAAGATGCACAAAGAATCTAACTTGAAGTTCCCTTTCATAATAGGACCCTTTGTGGTAAAGACTAGGTCATGTTTGCCCCAGATTCAGGCCAAGCTCGATGAATTCAGATTTACACAGTTACAAGGGAGGAAATATGATCCGCATCAGGTCATATCTAAAAGAAGAGTGATGAGAAAACAAGGCCCCTATGAACATGAGCATGTTGAAGGATTTGATAAAATGGAAAATCTAGAAACCTGTGTAGATATGGATGTCACCTTACAACCCGATCAGACCCAACAAATAGAGTCATCCCCGTAGCAGATCCATACATAGAAAAATTCTCCATGATTGATTATTAAAGCTCCAAAGATGAGTGTTTATAACAAGAGGAGCAGTTCAAAGGCATTGGGTGCCAATAGTTAGCAAAATGTTCTCAAGAAAATGAAAATCACACCATCCTCTTAGATAGTAGACCTGGAAGAAGAATAACCTAGAGATAAAAACAAGCATGGAGATGGTAGAAAGTGTAACCAAGAATGGAGAGGCTGGTATAGGAAGCATTCCAGAAGGTGAAAGCAGCTCAAGGGATTTCAGCAGCAAGAAGCATGTATTTAACAAGGCACCTGGGGTAGTATACCAATCCAAAGAAGATTTAGTAAATCAATATGTTATGAAAGGCAGTATGGCCAATAGTGAAATAAGAGATTTATTACCAGAGATGGAGAAGGTCTCAAAGCACAAGTCTTCCCTGTTCTCAGTCAGGAATGTGGAAAGAAAGACATTTAACATAGCAGTGGAAGATGATGATAAAGTGTATGAAATAAAGATGAATTATGAAAATATTGGTGCCCCAGATACAGTAAAATTCCATAGAAATGTCAGTGACATGCTATATTTAGACCACCTAAGTCTGAGTTTGAGGGTTTTGAGAATGACGACCCATGCACTTAAATTAGATGGACAATTAAAGCAAAAAAAGGCATCCAACAGAGCGTGGTAGACCGAGGTCAAGAGATTGGAATCTGAAGGCCCTCAAGGGGTAAAATATTCCTTAGATGAGAAAGACAATATGATCCAAAGCTTGAAGAAGAAGTTGAAAATTTCTACCACAAAACATCCACAGACAGCAGAGAAAACTACCCTAGAACAAGAAAAGGAGACATTTAGACAGGAAGCACTAAATTACAAAGCCAAATTATTGTAGCTGGAAAAGGAAAGAGAGAATTGGGCACAAGGTTAGGTAGTAACGTCAGATATGGATATTAGTGTGCCTCCTACTACAGAAACTGGATCAAGCACTGATGGATTGGTTCAGGCTATGTCCCAGGTAAGCTTGAAGACAGGAGAAATCAAGAGCCTTAAGGGGATCATCGAAAAGCTACAGCAAGAGATGAAAATGAAGGATAAAATATGGCCCAAGTCCAAAAGGAAAATCAAGATTTGCAAGAGAGGGAAAGAAAGTTGAAGACGAGTTTGAAAGGTAAAGTACTTTTTCAAGGAGCTAAACATGTAATCTGGGATGCTATCGATGTTGAAGATGCTAAGTTCAGGGTGTAGTTGAATTTTATAAATTACAAAGACATCCTATTGTACTATTGTAAATGAGACATTGGCGAAAAATCCCTTAGAATGGGCCCAAAATGCTATAATTCTACTGAATTCCATTCCCACTACCGATCTTCAGACCATTGGGGTAAAGGAAAGAACTACACTGATCATTTGGGCCAAGAGGATCATCGCTAAGCACAATTTTCTCAAGTCAATTCAAACCAAAGTTGTACAGATGGAACAAAGTATACAAGAGTTAAGGATACATTTGGACAATTGTTTATCAAGGGCCTCCCACCATTTTGGGATGGCAAAGGGAAATTATAAGATCAAGAGGAATATAATTCTCTCCTCACCCAGTGCAAAATGGATCATTCCAAATTTGAAGCTATGGAGGGGAGCCTGAAGGGACCAAGTTTGGTGGAATATTTGGCCATAGACTTTGAGATTTCAAATCAGTTTAAGGCAGTAAAAATTGGGCTACCAACTATGACTTATGCTACATGCATCAACTTGGAGATACTGATAAAAGAAATGATGGATTATGAGATTCCTTCTGACTCGCAGTGGAAGGTGATCGTGCGGCTAGGTAAGACAAAATGATTTTTTCCAGGGACCAGCAAATAGCCTCCAGATGTCACCAGGTTAGCGAGTTCAACAGAAGATCGGAGAAAGACAGATGGAAAAGAGGAAGCCGAGCAGTCATAGGAATCCGACTCTATTTTATGAAACATTTTTTCCTAATCATTGTAAATTGGTTCGTTTACTGAAACCGTTGGCTTGATATTATTTTAGTCAGTTTTTAGAATCTAAAACGATTTGTTTCAGCTATTGCAATCGATTCCTAACTAGAAGGAATTGGAACTGTATAAGTATTAGAGGTTCCAAATGTATTAGAGGTTGGTAGAAGTGCATGGGCACCTTTTTGGTTATTTTGAACTCTATTGTAATTTTCTGGAGTTGAATTGAATACACATGCAGAAGCATTTTGAAGTCTCTATGAAAAGATTCCAATGGTGGTTATATGAGTTTTGTCTCCTTTTATTGTATGTATTTCCTATGTTCTTTCATTCCATTTGCACTGTCTTCTGCTTAAATTGGATAGTTAAAAGCTCAGAATTCATCCGGTGATGCTCTCGGCTTAAGCAATTTAAACTGTGTAAATTTCCTCTTAACTAATTCAGAATTCATTTCAGTAATGCTTTGATGCAGTTATTTGTTTTCTATTTCTTCTCACACCCTGCTTAAATACAATTTACAAATCATATTCATTGCCTCATTTGGCCTTTATCCTCTGGAGAGTTCTACTGTCCAGTCATTGTTTTCATTCACTTTCAAAATTTTGACTGCATAGCCCTGAGTGTTCCTCCCCTTCTTTGCTAGTAGATTTTATAAAAACCCCCAAAATAAACTAAATCTAGCCACTAATTGCCAAAAACATATCAAGTGACATGACAAATCCCTCTATGAGATGAGCAAGCTAGTGCCTCAGCTCTAAAGTTGGTTGAAACAGTTACCTCTTTCATTTGTCTATCAGCCAGAAAAAATTTACAAAGTGATAACAGGAGGTAGCAGAATCAGTTATAAGGGCCCTCGTGGGATTAACAACCAGTCGGTCAGATCCCCCCGAAGAGTTAATCCTTTGTAAAGGTTGTGTGTTTTCCGACTCTTATCTGACCCAGGGTACATGTAGAATAACCCCTGCAAGTAACCTATGTGGTACCTAAGTCAAGAAACTAAGCAACCACGATATAACTGATGCACAGGCGAACAATTGTAACTTAGATCCACCGTAAGGGAAGGGTAACAAATATTGAAACCTCGAAATCAATGCCTCTCATAGAGGTAAAGGTACTAGCAAGATCCCCATATACGAATAGATCCCCAGAAATATATCTGACACTAATAAGGTATCAGGGGAATATCCCTTCAACCAAACTCACGCGACTTCGTGCTTAACTCTGGTGTAAGCAGAGCCTCCTGATATTATTGTTTATACAATGGATTTCTCCACTCCCTTAGTCAGACACATATGTTGATTTAATAGCCTTGGATAATTTTACTCACAAAATCTTGTTCCAAGGCTCTAAATCCTAATCTAGTTTGTGCACCCGAGAAAATAAAATCATTGCTAATCAATTTTAAGTTATAAGCATTACTTTTAGTGGCCTTGCTTAATAAAAAAGGTGCGGTCATGAAACTAATGATGTTATCACTCAGCAATTAAAATAAATGAATATGAACACAATGCAAAGTCCTAACTTCAATTCCCAATAAATGATATGCTTTTCAAAATGCAATTTTCAATTTAGTTCTACAATTCTAAATAGATGCAATCTTTCTTTACATGTACTAAGATCAATTATAAATACCATCATGGGGTGAATATGTTAGCATGGGGATGGAAAAGGAACCATAATTTTCTTATGGATATAGTGAACCATACATTCATGTTAGAATTTATCCATTGGTGAACCATAAACCTACATTGACAGATCTATAATATCTAGAGGACATGATCAAAAGATTATACACACCTAAATGGTGATTTTTTGATTTAGCAATCGGACATGCAACAAAAAAATTGAGGTGGTGCTCAACATCATTCCTCATACATGGCGAATAAAAATGTTGTTGTAAGGCTACAACTATATTTGATGTGACAAAATGCCCAACCAACTTCAAGAAATGAGATTACCAAATCAACAAATCCCTAGGTTCACTTGCAAGTTAGCACATCCAATCAAGTCAATAAAAAAGATCTTTATTCATATGAAAATCAACTGAATTAAATAATAAGTCTTGTGTAGGTAGTATGGCATCCTTATTGAACGGTTTCATAAACTTTCCCAAAATTTATGTGTGTATTGTAGAACTCTTTATAGTTTTCTATATCACACCTTTTTGTGTTAAGAACCACTGTGAATGCTATTGGTGGTCGACTCGAATAGTATTATTAATTTTTATATCTTTAATGTAAATGTTTGATAATCAATTGGAATTGCTATAAGAAATTACATTTCATATGTGGTGTGTTCTCAATTTTTCTCTAGGTCTATAGTGGCTTATGGTTAGATTGAATAACAATTTATTTTCCCTATACATAGTGTCTCCACTAGTGAACTACTTAAGAAATGGAGCACATATCTCTATCATAACATCAAAACTTGTGGATTGCGTCATTGAATGTCTCTAAGTAAAACACAATGGAATGACATTGTTGTGTCAGAAAAATACCTATCCCATAGTCATATGCATCATCTTCTATATCAAAAGGATGAGAAACATATAGTAGTGTAAGCATAGGTGTAGCGCATAGCTTCAACATATTCACTTCTTCAAAAACCTGTTGTTTCACCTTGGTCTAGATGATGAAGCCTTGTTTCCTCAAATTCCCTCTTCAGATTTGGTTAAGTTATCTGTCAAGTGTGAGAATCTTGGAATAAACAATCTATAGAAATTAACCAATCCCAAAAAAAATTAAGTTTTGTGAGATTATTTAGCTCACAACTCATAAATGTGTGCATTCTTGTTTATGAAATGTAGTGGGTATGTGTGGACTTGTTTATACCTTGGTCTTCATAAATGCCAATGACTTAGTCTTCCATAACTTATGGGGTTGTGTTCCTTAGTAAGATCAATATAAATTTATAATATCATCAAAGTCTTGTTGCATAAGTTGCATATTTGCATGGAAGACTCCTGGATAGGGCACATTTCTTGGAAAGATTGGTACCCGCTACCCAATATTGATGATATCATAAAGATCAAATATTTAAAAAATAGTATATCTCTGGTGCAATCGGGTGGATATCAAAAGGTGGTCACCTAGTTCTCATCAATTATGTCATAGAATCTATCCTGATATATTAGCATCTTCTAGAATATCTCTAGGAATAATATCATTCTACAAATAAAAAAGAACGCAGTCTACTAAGGCTTGGTTTGCTGCATTTATATTTTTATTTTTTTAATTGAATTTGGAGTATATTGAGAATTCAATAGTGTATGATTAACATCCACTTAAGAGGAAATTTCATTAGATTCAATTGACTGGTGAGATCCTCTACACGGATCTTCATTGATTTCAATAGTTTTAATAAGTTAATGTTGTTGTATCTCTCAAATTTGTTGAAAATGAAAGCTTATGGTGGTGATAGTCTACCCATCAAATAGAATAAGCACAACGGTCCATCACCATGATGGAATAATTTAAGACAACCTTGAAAGATAATTTATATCCCATGGGACACCTTGATGATGCATACATATAGTGACCGAGATTGTACTTAAATCAAGGCTAGTTTATTCTAAACTTCATTGCAAAGTACCACCAAACATTGATTAAGGTGAATGATAAAATCCCTAAATGATTTAGGTTTCTCAAAATCAATGCATTACTACACTAGTAGCTTATGGAAGAAATGGAATTCCTAACTATGAACAAGTTGAGTGATGCTTATTGCAATGAATTTGGAAGGGAAGTTCAAGAGATATAGTGGACCCAAAAAAGGAGTACCCCAAAATTTCTTCAATCACTTTTTCAAAAGGACATCTAATTCCAATCTTGCAAGTTCCAATGGAAGCAAAAAAATAGATATAAGGTTCTCAAAATAATAGTTTCAAGAAACCCACATATGGAATGTGGTGTGGTCATCATCAAACATCCACTAATTCAAATAAAAATTGCATAGTGCGAAACAAAACCATGATCATGAATACATGTAAGAATAGTGATACTAGTTTGGAACCTCCAACATGTCTTGTTGTTAACATTAGTAGTCCAACCACATCTCCATTGCAACAAACCCATGGTGTTCTACCTAAGCACATTTCATCCTTGCAACACTCCATACTAATAGAGAAAGTTAAAAATATTCTTATCACAATGCGAAAGGAGGAAGAAGAAGGTTAGAGTATCTGAAAGCACATACCATTATTTCCCTCATTTCCCTCAGTCTCGGATGGCCCTTGTTGGTCTCGGTCTCGGTCTGGAATGGCCCTCGATGGTCTCACACATACTTTCCCTCGGTCTCAGATGACCCTCGATGGTCTCAATGCCCTCAGTCTCAAATTCCCTCAGTCTCAATGTCCTCATCTCAATGCCCTCAGTCTCAATTCCCTCACTCTCGGATCTTGGTCTCCACTCTTTCGCGGGGTTTGGCTGCTCTCTGTGGTTTCTGTCATGAATGGAATGGGCATGAGGTTTGGGGTTATTTTCATGAATGGAATGGGCGCGCGGATTTAGTGTTATGAGTTTNATTATATATATAATATAAATTATTACCCCAAGCCTATAGAATAATGGGGCTAGGTGCAAGTCCTATCAAAATTTGTGAAATAGATTACCCCAACTCATGGCAGCCTCCTAGGCAAAGGGCGGTTTCCATAGAATGGTATGGAGTTTCTATATTCCTTCAAAGATAAAAAATAGTGTAGTGGTTGGTTGTTTGTGTTGACTAAAAGCATTTAGTGAGAAATATTGATGGTTAGTACTCATGACTTTTGGTATTGCTAATGATAGTGTGAATACATATCTAGCCAAGGTCAATGTCCTATAGGGTTGGCCCAATCCCTCTAATACTACATATATAAAGAGTTTATTAATCCTTGGTGGCATGAATTTCTATAGAAAAGTCATACAACATTTCTCTCACAACGTTCAACCATTTCATCAACTCTCCAATAAAAATAATTTATCATGGAATGTCACAACACCTAAGGGCATTTGACAATTCAGGGATTCCCTTTGTGTATATATGCCTTGGCGGCTTCCTAGGAAAATTTACAAGGTCCTAAGAAAATTTTCAAAATAGATTACCCCAACTCATGGCGGCCTCGTAGTAAAAGGGTGGTTGGTTGCTTGCTTTTGGTGACTAAAATCATTTAGTGAGAAACATTGGTGGTTATTACTCATGAATTTTGGTATTTCTGATGTTTTAACTACATTGAGTAACAACAACACCTAGAAACCACAACACAAGCCCTCTCTAGGGGGTCCTTAGCATCAGAATTGGATAAGGACACCATTAGGAGGTTTTTTGCAGTAAGGACGGGTAGAGAGACCTTAACCATGGTTGAGGAAGAAAAAAAAGTACCTTAGGATCTTGTTGAATATTTTTAGGCTTGAGAGCCTTGAATAAGTCCTCAAACCAGCACATCACTCATTTGTAAGGCTTCCTTGAAGGCCTCCAAGTAGGATACAAGTGTCATGAGTATGTTTTGTTCCCTATAAATGGGTCTTAACACCTAAAAATGGTTAAGGGGGGAGTAAAGGACTTAAGCCATAATTTTTTCTCAAGCTCACGTGCCATGAAAAACACCTAGAAACCATGACATGAGCTCTCACTTCAATGTCTTTGGACTAAGATTTGGAAATGAGTGCCATTTATATGTTTTTCATACTACATATGGGTCTCGGGGCCTTGACCATGGTTGTGGTAGGGAAACAAGCCCCAATCCCTTAACCAGGGTGAAGGGAGGGAAACAACAACTCAATCCCCAAACATATCATATCTAGCTCAAGCAATATGAACAAGTCCTGAAGTCACCACACAAGACCATGGATGGGTCACAAGACCTTAGTTATCATCAAGGAATTAAAACAAGTGACTTATAATATTGTTGAAGATTTTGAAGCTCAAGAGCCTTGAACAAGTCCTCAAACCAACACAATAGAACTTTGTCTATTAAGAGGGATATTGGCATCATGATTAGGTTTTGTACATTGAAAATGGGTGTAGACTGTAGAGGCATAAACATGGAAAGTTGGAAACAATGGCCTAAAGCCTCAAATAAACCTTATCAAGCTCAACCACCATCGAAAACACCTAAAAACCATGACAGGAGTCCTCTCTAAGGAGCCTTTGGCATCCAAGTTGAATATGAGTGACATTATGAGGTCTTATTCATCATGGATGGGTCTTATTTGATTCATGACCTATGTAACATATCATTCACCTCAAAGTAGAATTTGGGCACCATGAATAAGTTAGTTTTAATTTGAACCAAGAATTGGTCTCATAGTCTAACCAAGGTCAAGGTAGGGAAATAAGGGACTTGTTCCCTAGGTGAAAATTATTAGGCTTAACTTCTATGAACAACAACTGCAACCCACACAACTTTTCAGGATATAGTGTTGGACGAGTCCTTGAGCCATCACATAGGACCCTTGTAGGTTATTTTTGGACTATTTGAGGGATACAAGTACAATAGAAATGGGTCTTGAAGGTGTAACATGTAGGTTAAGGGGGAAAGAAGGGTATTAAGCCCTAACTGATCCTTATTGATCTCAAATTCCATGGATAGGCCAGGAGGAAAAAACTTGGACCTTATTCCCTAAACATCACTTCTTAGGATCAATCACCATGAACAATACCTGCAAATTACCATAACACAAGCCCTATCAACTAAAGGGTTTTTAGCATCAGAGTTGGAATATATGGACTCCATTAGGAGGTTTTTTTCACTGATTTATATATATCATAGAATCTTGACCATGGCCGAGGAAGGAAAACAAGTTGTGGCTCAAGATATTGTTGAATATTCTTGAGCTCAAGAGCCTTGATTAATGACTAGTGCTTGAGCCAACACATGTTTCCATTGTATGGGTTGTTTGCAAGCCTATTAGTGTGTTATATGACTTAAGAATTAACAATGATGCATGTTGGAGGTAAGGGGTTACAAGGGTTATGTTATAGAGGATAGTGGTTATGAATTATAAGGGTATAAAGGTTATACAAGTGACGGGTTATATTAGGGTTTATAGAGGTTAGGTATGATTGAGTTATAATAGTTAGGTGTTAGGTGTCTTAAGTTAATCCTTTAAGTCATCTACCAAAACTTGATTGTATCCTAATAAATCATCAAGCATAGACATCAATACTAAGCCTA
The DNA here is from genome assembly GCA_032191745.1 of Picea mariana. Taxonomy (NCBI): domain Eukaryota; kingdom Viridiplantae; phylum Streptophyta; class Pinopsida; order Pinales; family Pinaceae; genus Picea; species Picea mariana. Next base: position 369 of record JASDQU010263693.1, on the reverse strand, counting down.
TCACCAGCTATGGAAAAATGAGAAGTCTTTTATAAAAATTCCTTTCAATGTTTTCCATTTCCATGTCTCATCTTTTTCCTCATATACCATGTATCATTTATATGTTATATCTTATAATATTGTATTTGGGAACATATGTGGCCATAACATCTCATCACAATGTCCAATTAGATGAGTGTATTCTCTAATATTATTCTAAAAATAAGTGGTATTTCCCTTATTGATAAGCAATATTTGACATTATCCTTGGGGATAGCCTCAATACTCCAACATACCCTCTCTCTAGAGTCATAGATTTCCATCCACTATTCATAGAGCTCAGTGTTCAAATTATAACCCATAGATATTAAGGACCCTTAATGCACCTCT
>JASDQU010263689.1:12802-27336 GCA_032191745.1 Picea mariana | reverse complement strand
ATTAGTTGGCTAATAACCCTAGAAGACAAGTCGGCTCAAGAGGATAACTTGTATTAGGTTATTAGCCAACTAATTAGGGTTTCTTCTTGCTTCCCGGAATATTCTGTTCTCGGGTTTACACGTGGAGGTAAATACCTCCCGCAGCTACCATAATATCAACAACATGCCCATGGACCTAATAGGCTGGCTCGTGATGAGACCCCCTATCCTCTAACCAGGTCTTGTTTTATTGTTTTTTATGGGTCCCTCTGTTTCTTGCTGAGAAGGCTTTTATTGCTTTCTCGGGGATCCCTGGGCGAAGCATCCCGAGGTTTCATTCTTTGGCTTCTATCTTTTGCCAGTTGCTTTTACCCTCCGGGCCTTTAGCTCCTTCTTCCCACAAGGTAAGGTGCAACCCTTAAATATTTGGCCAACCCAATGCCCGGACTAGTGTAATGGGATGGATGAGCGGGAGAAAGATNAAGCATTTCACGAAAATGAGAAGGCTGGCTCGTGATGAGACCCCCTTTCTCTTGGCTATGCCACCAAGAGCCACTACCCTGGCTTGGTGACCAGATGCTAGTAGTGTCATACCGCTAGATGCCCATGGACCTAATAGGCTGGCTTGTGATGAGACCCCCTATCCTCTAATCAGGTCTTGTTTTATTATTTTTTATGGGTCTCTCTGTTTCTTACCGAGAAGTTTTTTATTGCTTTCTCGGGGATCCCTAGGCGAAGCATCTCGAGGTTTCATTCTTCGGCTTCTATTTTTTGCCAGCTTCTTTTTCCCTCTGGGCCTTTAGCCCCTTCTTCCCACAAGGTAAGGTGCAACCCTTAAATATTTGGCTAACCCAATGCCCAGACCAGTGTAATGGGATGGATGAGCGAGAGAAATATGGAAAGTGGTAAGTATGGTGGGAGCGGATGATGGCTTCTCATGAATCCCCCAGTGGCAACTCAAAACCTATGGGCACAAGCTTACTAGGGCATTCTGTCATTCCCCCCAGATATGGTCAAGTGGATAGGTATAAGATCCAAGAACTCGTTAGAAACAAAAAGAATTGAATGCACATATTCAAAGGTTTTGGGGATCAGAGTGACACATACCATGATACCCGTATTCATTACCTCATGGAGCAAGATCTACTTCTGCTATAGGATCAGGCAGTGGTGATGGATGCTGCTGCTGCTGACAAAGTGGAGGCGCTGAAGGAAGAAAAGATGGGCCCTCCAGGGCCATGCTCAAGTCGATCCGACTATCGGTACTCCATGTCTAGGACCTGTGGGCCTCGAGACATAATCTCCTTAGTTATCCCTAAACTGGGGATAACAAGGCGTACCTCCACTTGATGACAATTGGATAGAAAATTCACTTAAATCAACCCATCAATGCACATCACTTTCATGCTTGGTTTGACCTCCTTTCTCACTAATGCGCATAGGGGGAAGAAATCATTATAAGTAGAGGTCCTCTATTGTGTCAAGGTTGGATCTTCTTCAACAACAACATACTCTCTCACGTTCTCTCTTCTAGCTTCTACATTCTTGTGCAGGAAACATCATTGTACCAGTTCTGTATTTGTCTCTTTGGTGCAATCAACCTTTTGGTTTATGTAAAATAAAGCTTAGTTATGCTCTTAATTGGATATCGAAGTTTGATGGTATTATGATGGTTTTTTGTGCAATGTTTCAGGAGTTCTTAGGCCTTTTCTTTGATGACAAATCCACCATCAAAAGCGTCTTTCTTCTCTCTTTTATTTCATTGATTATGATGGTTTTTTGTGCAATGTTTTAGGAGTTCTTAGGCCTTTTCTTTGGTGTCAAATCCACCACCAAAAGTGTCTTTCTTCTCTCTTTTATTTCACTGATTAAGGCTAACGTTGAAGGAAATTCCACCATTAATATTTTAAATCATTTCTCAAAACCCTTTGGCAGTTTGATTGCTGGCCAAAGGAAACTTTTCCATGTTGTTTTCATGTGTTTGTTGTGCAGATCTACATGGAAGGAAGTGCATGCAAGAGTTAGGGAAACCCCCTTGAGGTTGGCAAGCACCAGCCCAAACGAAGAGGAGTGTTGCTAGTGACACATTGGGAAGATTTTCCTAAACGTTACATCAGTTTCCCTTGCAGATTTTTCAAAATTATTTCATCTTTCAACAGTGCAGAAATTAGTGCTAACAAATTGGCACCATTGATGGGGATTCGTTGTCAAATCCCTGCAGATATCAACAACATTGGTGATATTTTACATTTGTTTTATTTCAAACTCACCTGGCGACTCTGTTGTTTACAGGATTGAATCCATACTGGATAAATCACAAAAATCTTTGATGTTTGAACCATCTCAAACTCTGTTTTCGGCATTAAACGAGCCAGAGCATTGGTTCTGCAACAAACATATGGTCACACCTAGGATTCCACCGAGCTCCATCGCCGCATCTACATCCCAGGTTGTTATCCTGCTTTCTAGCACTTTCTAGTAGCACCGTGGTAAGTGTACCATCGATAAATTAATAGACTTTGGTAACTGTTTCTTCTACCCCTTCTTCTCCCATTGGTTCAACTCCAAATCCTGCTCATAGCATGGTTGGTCCCGTAGTTCGTTTTTCTTTGATTATATATGCACCATCAGATCTAACTCCCATTCAGGGACAACCTCATGCTTTGCCTACAGGGGAGTATAGCGATCGTCTACCAAAGTTCGTGGGAAATAATGCCATTACAGTAGAAGATCATCTAAATGCTTTCCTGAAATTTGTCGATGATTTGGAAGTTGAGCACAAGGATGTAGTTATGAAAACGTTCGTGCAAACCTTGGAGGGTGATGCGCGAGTATGGTATAAGGCGCTTCTAGCTAGTAACATTGATGGATGGGACTCTTTCTAGCAAAATTTCACTGAAAAATGTGCTGATGATTACAGTTGCATGAGATATCCTCCAGGACACAGACTGAGTGAGTCGGCCTGAGAGAGAGCCCATGAGATGGGTGTGTAGTTCCTCTCTGAGACGGAGATGGAATGTTGTGCGCCCCTATGTAGGGAAGATGCCCATGAGATGGGTGTGTCGTTCTCTCTGAGACGAAGATGAAAAACTGTGTGCCCCCCAGAAGGGAAGATGCCCATGAGATGGGTGTATCGTTTGAGATGAAATGATGTGTACCCTTGTGAGGGGTGAAGAAGCCCATGTGATGGGTTTACTGTTCTCCTATATGCAAAGAGTTGAGATGATGTGATACTCCAAATGATACTCCTGTGAGACTCAGTGAGATAGAGATCTGTTGAGTAGGACGTTCCTGTGGCTGAGCACAGGTGGACGTGATCCTAGTGGCTGAGCACTAGTGAGTGTGTATCCCGATGATTCTCCTGTGAGACGCAGTGAGATAGAGATCTGTTGACTTGGACATCCTTGTGGCTGAGCACAGATGGACGTGCCCCTAGTGGCTGAGCACTAGTGCGTGTGTGAGATCCTTTGCTATATTGTCTAAGAGTCAGACTTACTTGTAACCCTAATTGTGATGTAAAGGGTACAGGTTGGCCCCACCATAAAGTGAAAGATAATTAATGTAAAAGATAATTAATATGGTAATTATTAATTATATTTTGAGTTATTGAGGTCGGCCCTGTTGTGCCAATAGACACCACTTTTGATGTGTCCAGTCTAATATAAATAAAGGTGATTTCCCCATTGAAGAAATACAACACACATGTGAGTTTGGAAATTTCATCAAGTACTTGTTCTAGGGACGAAGTGTGCACCTCTCTTGGGCGCTAGTATTCTTGTTTTTGTGAGCACCCTTTTGTGTGCTAGGTTTATGGTGTGGGAGGTCTTTCTCTTGAAGAATATAGAAAAGGATTGGCTGGGTTTTCTTCTCTTGTTGAGAAGGGTTTCCCAAGATGCTTCTTGTGTAATTGTGCATGGTATTTCTTCTTGTGATCTTGGTTACTGCAGCAAATTGTTTATGGTGTAACTGCAATTGTCTATGGTTCAAGTAAAATGCCAAAAATTGGAATAAACTTCATGCTTGAGCCTAGCCTAGTGAAAAATTAACAAAATATGCGTACAAACAAGACAATTCCTTCCTTTTAGATGCATTTTCTTCCATCCGCAAGGAGGAAAATGAAAGTGTATCCGAGTTTAACACTTGATTTTCTAAACTCTATTAGAGGATTCCTCTTATTGTTAGAACCATAGTTGATAAATTTGCCGAAAAATTGCGACTTTTTCAGGCTGACGAAATTTCAGCCCGAAAAAATCGCGGTTTTTTTAAACTAGAAAAAATCTTGACTTTTGCCGAAAAATTGTGATTTTTTAGAAAAAATAGCTGGCTAGTGGAAATCATGGGGATAAAGCCAATTTTTTGAGTTTATTTTTGTCATTTGAATTTTTTGCTGTTGGAGAAGGGCTTGACTCGATCGAGTAGGTACTAGACCCCACCAACATGCACGATTAAATTTTTCTTTAAAAGGGTTTGACCAAAAACACTGACAATTAATGGTAATGTTAAAAGTTGACATTTTCTTTATCTTTCCTTTTTATCCTTTTACTTAAATTTTTAACATTACCATTAATTGTTTCAAGATGTTTGAGAGTGGTTCCAACCTCTTCAGACTTGATATGGAGAAAGTAGAATTTCATATCCCATTCAAAATTCAACAGACTTAACAGTTTTCAGGATTTCATGATTGGTAGGATTGCAACATTTTCATGGGATCCTATCATGTATGAGGGTATAGAATTGGCGTTTAATCAAGAGCACCAAGCCCTTTATATACCTCGATGCTGGTGGTATTGATTGTTGAACTCCTCTGACATGGCCTTAGCAAAAATGTACCTTTCACTCAAACCAAAATCAGTGATTAGGCATGTTAAGCTTTTTCTACCATATTATAAGGCTTCGATTAGGTAGTTTCATCAAAATTGGGAGGAGTTCGTTGATATCTCTAGACGATCAAGGTAGAGGCAAAGGGTGATACTTATGATGAGGATCCGAATATTAGCGACGGTGGAACATTGCTTGTCATTTAAATGTTCTTGCTCATTTATTCATAATGCTTTCTTTCAAAGTTTCAATAATTTTTTGGAATCATGGTTTGGAATTTTGAAAATATAATTTTTCATTCAAATTTAAATATTTTATGTAATTTTTAGTAAACCAAGTCTTTGAAATCAGATCAGTCCAAGTCAAAAATTTTCATTAAAATTTAAATATTTTATATAATTTTTAGTAAACCAAGTCTTTGAAATCAGATCAGTCCAAGTCAAATCCGAGTTCAAGGCTGAGTCAAAGTTGACCATCGATCGATTCCAAGGTTGAGTCCGAGTTTTAAAACATTGCATTGTACATCTACCTCATGATGATGAGATACATTTATATATGTGATGCCATTTTGTATTGGTTCTCTACTTTTGAGTCCTTGATTGGACAACTATCAAGGTTCAGGATTCGGTATCGAATTTTATGTATCATTTTTTATTTGGCATCCACTACATCATATATATTAGTGCTTTCTCCATATTTATGTGCCAATGTGTTTATCTAATGTTGTTGTTTCTTTATATGTTTAAAATTTTGAAAAAATGAATATATTTTGTATTTTTTAATGTTTATTGTGGTTTTTCGATTTTTTTCGAAACAATGTTTTTCAGACCCTCGTCGATTTTTTGTTGATGCCGAGTTTTTGAACACTAGTTAGACCCAATGCTGCTCTAGCATTGTTATATTATTTTAATTCATTTGACGGAATGTTTTCTCTTTTACTCATGGAGAAGAAACTACTTAATTTAGATGCTACCTTGGCTGTTGTAGTTAAAATTGAGAAGAATGTTATGGCGAACCATCAGGTTCAACCGTATTTTTTGAGATTGTTTGATCCACAAGCGAGGAGAGTCAAAGATCCACCTATCAAAGGACTCCAAGAACCTAAAGAGGAAGTAGAAGCAAAAAGGGAAGAGTCGCCATCTAAGATGGTTGGCCTATTGCACAACTTGAGCAACAAGGTAGTGAAAATGGAAAAGAACATGCAAACTCAATTCCAACACAAGAATCCTTTTCAACATGCAAAGATACCAAATAAATAGAAGCCTCTAGTACCCATGGCTAGCAACAACTATGTAGATCATCTATCATCTAGTCATTATTGCAAGGCCTGTAAGTTGCCACATAAAGAGGAAGGATGTGTTGTGTTTGTGCGAATAACATATATATTTTGTCCTGATCAGTCAACCAAAACCTCTAAGCATCAGGAAGACACATTGAACATGTTCTCCTTAATGGAAGAAGGAAGTGCCTTCAAGTCCTACAGTTTCAAGTGGTAAGGGGGTAAGTTCCAAAGGTTTCATTCATTTAGATGCAAAAAACTTTGATACATGCGGGGTCAACATGCAACCTACCAACGTGACATTTCCTGGAAGCCATATGGCTCCAACGCATGTTGAGGAAGCCGAATCAAAAGCCGCATGCATGATAGTAGAAATCACCAAAATGTATGCACTGTTATTATGCAATTTGTACTTGTCCCAAGGGGAAAGGGCTAAGGGAGGAAAATTGGCGTAACATGAGGTTATCCTATCAATGTCACCTTAATAAGATACCTCTATCTATTTAGGTATGATAGCCCAGGGGAGACGTCCTCGGTGACCTGGGGGTTTGAGAAGGAAAAGGTTAAAGTGTCAATAAAAAGTATCCTCTCTCACAAGTCACACTGATCAGAAAGTCCCAAAGTTTTAATCAATGAAGCAGTGATGTGCTTAAATGTACCTTCCCAAAACAAAGCAACAAGAAAACGATAGCTTTTGCAAGTACAATTTGATGTTAGTGCTTCACAAAACCTTGGACTTTGTCAATAAAGAAATAAGTTGATGCAAGATGAAGCAAACAGAATTTTACAACAACAATGTATACAAGATAATAGCTTCACAATAAATGCCTTAAAAGAGCTTCACAATGACCAAAATAGTAACTTAATAATAGCAAAGTACTAGTAGTTGTCAGAAGCTAATTAGGCAGTGTAAAAATCAACTTATGTAATTGCTTTTAAGTGCTTTTACTGCTGTAATAAATGGATGTAGCTTACTTTTGTAACAACAGCAAGAGGGTTAGTGAATTAGTCTAATCTAGGGTTAGGAAATGTTAGTAGGTTGCTTGAGGTAAAAGATTTGAGGGTTGGTTTCATCAATCAATCAAATTTAAGGTCTAAATCAGTGCCTTTGAGTGCTAATGGAGTCACCTGCAGCAACAAACTTGAAGGAAACAAATGATAATGTAAGAGCTAAGGACTTGTTATCTCCTAGCCTAGGGATAACTAAGGAGATTATGTCTCGAGGCCCACAGGTCCTAGACATGGAGTACCGAGATCCATATTGACTTGAGCCTGGCCCTGGAGGGCCCATCCTTTTTTTTCTTCAGCGCCTCCACCTTGTCAGCAACAATAACATCCATCCCATTAGCTTGGTCCTTCAGCAGCAGTGGGTCTTGCTCCATGAGGTAATGAGTCCGGGTATCATGGTATGTGTCACTCTGATTCTCAAAACATTTGAATATGTTCATTTAATTCTTTTTACTTCTAACGTGTGCTTGGACTTTATGCCTTTCCACTTGTCCACACCTGGGGGGAATGACATGATGCCCTAGCAAGTTGGTTCCCATAGGGTTTGAGTTTCCATTGGGTGGGTTCATGAAAGGTCATCATCCATTCCCACCATACTTATCACCTTTCATCTTTTTCCCTCTCATCCATCCCCTACACTGGTTTGGGCATTGGGTTTGCCAAGCTAGCAAAGGGTTGTACCTTACCTTGTGGGAAGAAGGGGCTAAAGTTCCAGAGGGTAAAAGTAGTTGGCAAAAGATAAAATCCAAAAGAACAAAAACTTTAGATGTTTCGTCCAGGGATCCCCGAGAAAACAATAAAAGGCTTCTCAACAAGAAACATAGGGACCCATAAAATAATAAAATCAAGACCTAGTTGGAGGATAGGGGGTCTCATCACAAGCCAGCCTATTAGGTCCATGGGCATGTAGCGGTATGACACTACCATTTAGCTAGTCACCACGCCAGGGTAGTGGCTCTTGGTGGCATAGCCAAGAGAAAGGGGGTCTCATTACGAGCCAACCTTCTCATCTTCATGAAATGCTTGTGGGTAACATTGTCACCACTGGTCAGCACGCCAGGGCAGTGTCCCCTAACTAGTCTTTTGAAAGAAAAATAAATAAGATAAAAAAGATAAAGGCATTGAATGGGCTTGGAAACATTTGCATCCACGACAAGGTGCAACTCACCCTCTTCAGAGGCACCGACAGATAAGCCATACATTCCCCTGTCATCACTCCACCCATTGCTCAAACATCCCTCACCACCTCATCCACTTACATGGCCTGGATTTGTCTTCACCTGGAAACATCCCACGTCCAATGAGAATTAGCCCAATAGGACCTTCTGACTTTCTCGCCAAACCTGGCTTGTAGAATAACATAATGCCTTTGAGCACTTGTCTAGGAAAGGGGGTTTTATGCACATGTTTAGATAACTTGATTATTAGATGTGATTGACATTGCTATGATCCCTATGACTTATGAGCCCATGGAGGGCGTACTTATTGTTGCAGGGCCACACCTGACGGACATGTACACATGGGGAGATGATTAGTTCGGACCTCCATAGGGATAAAAACCCACCAGATGGATGCTGAGACCCCATCCAAGGGCAGAGACAGATCAAAGGTTTGCACCAGAGAGAGAGGAGGACGTTCCACCAGAGGCAGCCTGATAGGTCTGGACCCAGGGGGTCTTGCCCTTTTATGTTGGCCTTGAAAGGCCCATAACGTCACCTCTGTGACCCTTGACGTCACTAGCGTTTGATGGACACTTTGGAGGCAGTTATGTGCCAAGTGGCACATGTGGCTATATCCAGAGGCCTTGGGAGGCCTAATGTTTTGCTCCTGGAGGCCAATGTTTCACTAGAGAGGCCTAACGTCACCCTAAAGGGGCATGACATCACCATTTCTGCTTGATTTAGGGTTTTAATTTGTCATTTAATGTAAAAACTAGATACTACATGTAAACTGGCCATGTCGACCTTTTTGACCTAATTCTTGTCATTGTAACTGTATAAATAAGGGATTTTCCCTTGTATTGTTTCATCATCTTTCACTCACACTTAGTGAGGTCTGAAATTTGTGCCCTAATTAAGGTTACTTGGCTGAAATTTAGTTTGCACTTTTTGAAGGAGGCTTATTTTGGAGTATTTTGGCATTTTTCTTGGTGGAAGTGTTCAACTAGGCTATTCTCTAGATGATTCTTGGTTAATGCAAGTAAATTTTCTACAATTCTTCTTCATTAAATGGTTATGGTTGTATTTATTTTGCATTTATACGAAGATTATGAAATTGCTAGCTTAAAACCTTAAGAGGCTAAAGCACATGTTATTGTTCTTGCCTTAATAACTTTCACCTACTAGATTATGCTAGAAAACCGATTTTCTTGAAGCTTTTTGCTAAGGGCCTTGCCATTGCAACACCCTAGCACCTTTTGCTTCATCTAAGCCATCATCTACTTCATCCTTGAGCTAAAGGAGGAGGAAAACTACTAGGGCTTAGGGTTAGCTACTCCCTAGTAGCCATTTTCCCCCTAGGGTTTAGTGATTGAAGCCTTGAGCTACCAACATTTCAATTATTGACCCTCTTGTCTCTAGCTCTCTTATTATCATTTGTTCATTCAAGATTTGCTGCAGCCTAAAAGGACTCCATTTACCCTAAAAAGCACTGATCTAAGCCTTATAATTGAGTGATTGACAAAAACTACTATCAAAACCTTTTCCTTAAGCTCTCTATTAACTACTCCTAACCTTAGAATAGTCTAATATACTAACCTATTTGTTGTTGTTACTAAAGTAAGCTACAACCATCTATTGCAACATTAAAAGCACATAAAAGAAAATTGTAAAGTTGATTTGTACAATGCCTGATTTGCTTCCAACAAATGCTAGTACTTTGCTATTGTTGAGTAATTATTCTTGGTCATTGTGAAGCCATTTCAAGGCTTTTATTGTGAAGCAATCATCTCATAAACATTGCTTCTATAAATTTCTGTTTGCTTCACCACATATCAACTATTGCTTTTATTGATAAAGTCCATGGTTTTATGAAGTACTAACAACAAGTTGTACTTGCGAAAGAAATCTTTTCTTGTTGCTTTGTTCTGGGAAGGTACATCTTGACACTTCACTACTTCATTGGTTAAAACCCTGGGACTTTCTGATCAGTGTGACTTGTGAGTGGGGATATTTTCATAGACACTTTAAACCTTTTCCTTCTCAAACCCCCAGGTCATCGGGGACGTCGCCCCTAGGCCATCAACCCTAAATAGAAAGAGGTATCCTGTTGAGGTGACAGTGATAGGATAGCATCCTGTTACACCAATTTGCCTTCCCTCAACCTTTTCCTTTGGAATAAGTACAAATTGTGAGATAACAAATTGGCGCTGTTGCCGGGGAACACTGAGTCAATTCTCCTCAAGACGACACTTCTCGATAAGCCTTTACTTTACAAAGCTTACCTAGCGACTCCAGTGAGGGTGATCCCCTCATCCCTTTGATAGTTTCAAGAAAACTATTTGGCGACTCCACAAACCCAAGGGAGGTACACCAACCCTCCCCAGTCCTTTAGAAGAAAGTCTCCTTGAAACTCTCTTGTAGTAAAATCACTGTTTGGAGGCAACCTTTCCTTAAACACAATTTCTAGCACAGGAACTCAGATTGTCAATCCAAGCCAAGCCAATAACCAAAGACAATGGTCATCCAAGCTTTTCAAACCACTAGACATGACAGCTATACCAGGATACCCTAGGCAAATGCCCCCTAAGTATGAAAAATGGTTGCCCAAATTCACCAGAAATGATGTAGTCAGTGCCGAAGATCACATGAGAAATTTTTGGGCCTTCTTCTAGCTTCATCCCATCAATGATGATGCTGAAGATTTAGCTTGAAGATTTACCAATTTAAATTATTTGTGTTGAAAGCTTAAATAAATAAAATAACAAGTGCTTAAGGAAAATGTTCAAGAAATAAAATATGCTTCCAAGAGCTTATACAAGAGTGAGAAAGGAAATGCTTCTAACTATTATGACATATACACAATGAATTAGAGAGAAAAACTAGAAGCATAAACCACAAACCATTTAACTAGCCTTACGATACTGCATGGGTGGCTAGGCCAATCCTCTTTGCATGGTGTAGGCAAAAGAATGAATAAATCAAATAACTTGACTTGAAAAGAAAGCAAGTAAACCTAGCCACACAACTTTGCCTTAAGGACAAGTGGGGCAACAAAATAAAAACTTAAAACAGAAAAGTACTTCTAACACCTAGCCTTACGATTTAGCATGGGTGGCAAAGCCAAGCCTCTTTGCTAGTTGTAGGAAAAAATAATTAAAAAACGTAAAATTTTTAGTAAACTTGAGAAATGCAAGCCTAAGAGACTTTCTTTGGGCTTGCTTACAATGTAATAAAGTAGAAGAAGGAGAGGGTATTCAATACCCTTGCTTGGGAGGTTGTTTGTTGATGATTTGTGGCCCCAAATGGGCAAGACCTCCCCTTAACTGGTTCAGATCTGCAGAAAAACAACAAGTAAAACTTGTTGGAAAAGCTGTAAAACAACCAATAAACTTTGGAAAATTTCTGTTAGAAGTGTTATCCCCTATCCTAAGGATAACTAAGGAGATTATGTCTTGAGGCCCACAGGTCCTAGACATGGAGTACCGAGAGCCACATTGATTTGAGCCTGGCCCTGGAGGGCCCATCCTTCTTCTTCAACACCTCCATTCTGTCAGCAGCAACAACATCCATCCCATCGACCTGGTTATGAAGTAGCAGTGGGTCTTGCTCCATGAGGTGATGAGTCCGGGTATCATGGTATGTGTCACTCTGATTCTCAAAACATTTGAATATGTGCATTTAATTCGCTTTTGCTTCATGATGTGTGCTTGGACTTTATGCCTTTTGAGTTGTCCATACCTGGGGGGATAACTGAATGCCCTAACAAGTTGGTTCCTTTAGGAGTGAGTTGCCACTGGGTGGGTCCATGAAAGGTCATCGTCTATTCCCACCATACTTATCACTTTTCATCATATTCCCTCTCATCTATCCCCTGCATTGGTTCGGGCATTGGGTTTGCCAAGCTAGTCAAGGGTTGTACCTTGCCTTATGGGAAGAAGGGGCTAAAGGCCCAGAGGGTAAAAGTAGCTGGAAAAAGATAAAAGCCAAAAGATCAAATCTTGATATACTTAGCCCAGGGATCCCTGAGAAAGCAATAAAAGGCTTCTCAACAAGAAAAAAGGGGGGCCCATAAAAGGATAAAACTCAAGACCTAGTTGGTGGATAGGGGGTCTCATCACGAGCCATCCTATTAGATCCATGGGCATGTAGCGGTATGACACTACTATTATTAGATGTGATTGACATTGCTATGATCCTTGTGACTTAGGAGCCCATGGAAGGCGTACTTGTTGTTGCTGCAGGACCATGCCCGACAGACAGGTACATATGGGGAGATGATTAGCTCGGACCTCCATAGTGATAAAAGCCCAGCAGATGAATGCTGAGACCCCAACCAGGGGCAGAGAGATACCAGAGGCTTGCACTAGAAAAAAGGCAGGGCATTCCACCAGAGGCACTTTGGCAGGCTTGGACCCAGGGGGGTCTTGCCCTCCCAGCATGATGTTGGCCCTTGAAGGCCCTTGGCATCATTATTCATAGCCTTGACATCATCCAGTTGAGGTATCTGGCATGAGGAGGGTTTTGGTTGGCACGTGTGGCAGTTCCAGAGGGGTTTTGAGCACCAACGTTTCACTTGGAGGGCTAACGTTCTAGCAAGAAGGATAACATCACCCTAGGAAGGGCATGTCGTGACCCTAAAAAGATGAAATTAGGGTTTTATTTGACAATTTTATGTAAAAAACTGGATATTTGATGTAACTGGCCATGTCGACCTTTTTGACCTAATTTTGTAATTGAAGGTCATTTGGATTGTATAAATAAGGGATTAATCCCTTGTATTTTTTCATCATTCTTTCACTCACACAAGTGAGGTCTGAAATTCGGTCTCTTTAAGGCTTATTGGCTGAAATTAAGTGGTGCACAACTCTTGGAGGAGGCTTATCTTGGTGTTTTTTGGCATTTTCTTGGTGGAAAGTCTTCAACTAGGGTATTTGCTAGATTATTCTTGGTGAATGTAAGTGAATTTCTGCAATTCTTCTTTCCTTTGAATCGTTATAGTATCTTTACTTTGCATTTTACTAAGATTATGAAATTGCTAGCTTAAAACCCTAGGAGATTAAGCACATGTTATTGTCCTTATCTCAATAGCTTTTCACCTACTAGATTTTGCTAGAAAACCTATCCTTTGAAGCATGTGCTAGAGCCCTACCATTGTAGCACTCTAGCATCATTTGCTTCATCAAGCCTTTATTTACAACAAGCTTGAGCTAAAGAAGAAGGAAAACCGCTAGGGCCTAGGGTTACCTACTTCCTAGTAGCTGTTTTCCTTCTAGGGTTTGTTGATTGAGACCTTGGGTTACCAACACCTCAACTATAATCCCTCTTGTCCTTGGTTCACACATTATCATTTATTTCCTTAAAGATTGTTGCTGGAAAAAGTGACTCCATTAGCCCTAAAGACACTGATCTAGACCTTATACTTGATTGATTGATGAGCACAACCCTTAAATCTTATACCTCAAGCTATTTGTTAACCTTTCCTAACCCTAGATTAGACTAATCTACTAACCAACGCTGCGGGGGAGCGCCCCCCCCTCCCCTTCGAACCCGCTCCTGCATCGCACTCTGAAGAGGAGCGTTCAGGGAGCGCGCTCCCTGACTGCTCCCCTTTGGAAGTGGTTTTAGGGAGCGTGCTCCCTCAACGAAAAATGCGCTCCTTGGTTTTTAAAGGAGCGCTCAGGGAGCATCCAGGAAAACACTCCCTAAGCCCGCGTGCATGAGGAGGTAAAAATTGAGTTTTTTTTTGTTTTTTTGGAGAAATGAGGCAAGGGAAAGTTAGCCTAGGGTTAGGTAAGAGGTTAAAACACTCTTTCACTCCCATTTCTTTCATTCTATTTCTCATTTCATCCATTTCACTCATCTTTGCTAAGAGGGTTTTGACTCTTGAGAGGGTTCTTGCTAGTTCTTGAGGAGATTGAAGGGAGATTGAAGAGCTTGGAAGGAATATTGAAGGTTCTCATAAGGAGATTGGAGAGCTTGGAAGAGAGATTGAACTTTGAAGGCTACCATTTGTGAGAGCTTGGAAGGGAGATTGAAGGCTATCATAGTCATATTCAACCACCATTGGAAAGCTAAAGAGGTAGGCTCTTAAAGCCCATTTTTCTTTCTTGTTTTTTTTTTTTAAATGCATGTGTTGTAAAGCAGTATATTATGCTATGTTGAATATTTGAATAATTTCTTCTCATACTCTTTCCCATTTCTCCTCCGTCATTCTATTGCAGGTAACAACTTATTATCAAGGGCCAAGGCCCAACATTGATGATGTTGATGTCAATGTGGTATGCCATTTT
>JASDQU010263685.1:4887-15521 GCA_032191745.1 Picea mariana | reverse complement strand
AAGTACACATGGCCAAAGTATGTTGAAAGAAGGCAAGATCAACATACTTTGATAGCAATGAGATGGTTGTTGAATAAAAACAAGGTTCAAATTGTAAAAAATGTTATATTTACCATAATGAATCCAACCAAATATGATTCTCCATTAAAGAAATCCTTTATTGTTGATGGGCATGTCACTGATCTCAAGTCCCATGACCATCGTAACCAATTGAAGGTGTGTTATTTTATCTCATTATTATAAACAAATTCACTTCATTTATAAGCACACTCACACCCAACACACTATGCACAAGTAAATTATTACTATAAATTCCAACATTATAATTGATGATACTTTTTTTTCCAAGAAAAAAATGTGTATTTGCTATTTCGAGAGGAAATCAAAATATGCATTGGTTGTGTCTGCTCATATGAGCTCTGGTCATACAACTTCTTCTAGATTGATATCATAATTCAACAATAAAAACCTATTCATAGGCATTGATCCATCATAACAAACTTCTCAGTTATATTACCATCCTTCCAATTCATCCCTAATTAACATAGCATCAAAAGACTGACTTATCCAAAAATCACCTGTAGAGAGCTATCAAAACAAAACTTCTTGGAAGACCGACACAAAGACTCCCCCTCTAAATTCCTTGCCCTGTAAAATCCCTTCATTGATTGCAATGGTGTCCTTTGATAGTCAAACAACATGATAATTAAATTCCTTATGAATATGTTGTATGAAAACCAAGTGAAAAGCTACATGGAGCTCTCTTATTTTGCATTGCCAATTAGAGAGCACCAATAATTCCAAGCGAGAAATTCCTTTAAACCACTTGATAATCACCTGTGAATCTCCAACTACGTGAATATCCCTCAAACCTTTATCCCTGGAAAATTTTAATACTGCCCAAAGTGCCATGAACTCTGCATGAGTATCAGTACCATTACTAGATCCAATCTTAAGCCAAAAGTAATGATCATAACTGAAATGAAGAACGTGACACGTGCCACAAACACATGGCATGCCTTAACACACACCATCGAAATAACTCTAAGAAATATCAAGATTGAAAGAGGGCATGTGTCTTAGAGTGATCCTAGAAGGTTCCACTTTACGATGTTGTTCACCAAATGCAACTTGGATCATATGTGCCACCACAACAGTACACATCTTAACCCCTTCAAATAACACAGTATTTGTATGTAGCCACAAACCCCAAGTTATGTATGTTGGTAGCTCTTTAAAAGATTTAACTCTAACATCATGAACCCAATGTGACAAGCATTGCTTAAATAGGCATGTACTCTAAGACATCGGGTGACCCAAAGAGAATTAAACTTCTCACCGCACTAGATTTGTAATGGCACACAAGACAAAGAAATGGTTTGTTGTTTCTTCATCCTTTTCACATAATACACACTTGTTGGGACCCTGCCAGCCCCACCTTTGTATGTTATCCCAAGTCAATACTATGTCTTCCAGAACTAGCCACACAAAAATGCATTTTTTTAAAGGACAACGTCATTTCCAAACAATAATCCACCACCATTTGAATCTTCCTTCTCCATTCAAAAGATAAAGAGCCTAATACCCCTGATTTGCAGTGAGAATTCCAGTAGCTCTATTCTTATACCACACTAACTCATCAAACAACACGATAACACAACGATTAAGACCTTGGATGTATCTTATCCATTCTTGGGCCATGTTACATTGCAATCCAATCATTTTCATCGAAATCTAAGCTTGATTATTGCCCGCTAGTTCACCATGCACATTAATGTCTGTAAGATAAAAGAAGCTCGTATCCCTCATTTTTTGTATCAAAGCATTAGAGATAGCATAATAATCAGTGCCTCCTACCCATGGATCCTCTCTTAGAATGACTCAATCTCCCTTGCCAATTTTCTAAGCTACCCACCTACCAAGGATTAGGAAATCCCGAACCAAGCCCTTCCATATATTAGAGACACCCCTTACAGATTTTGCTTGTAATCTAATCCATTGTTCCATAGTGTGATCGAGAAAATATTTTTGTTTTGTCAATCTACCCCACATCCCATTGGTGAACAAAATCCTCCAAAGAATCTACGCTACCAACGCTTACCCAAACAGAAAAATGTTTTTCAACCCCCATCTGCCACAGTTTTTGGGTTTATCCAAAGACTTCCACTTCACCAAGGAGATTCCCTCCAGTTTTTTTATTGCCAGACCAAACAAAACTAAAACAATGCTTATGAATAAGATCAATAATGCTCTTAGGCACATAAGCAAGAGAAAGCCAATATACCATGATATTTTCAAGGACTGACTTGATGAGTATAATACAACCACCAATAGAGAGCCATCTATAACACTGACACCTTATCCTTTTTTCTATCTTTCTAACCAGCCATAACCAATCCACTACCCTATAATCATTTGGCTTTAGATACTAGCCCAAGTATTTTAAGCCTTAATCCATTTGGCCCTTGTTAAAAGAAAACAACAAACTTAATTGCGCAATTACCTTTGACGAAATATTATTATACAGAAAGGTGGATTTTGCATTGCTAATTKCCATCCTTGCGCATTATAAAATTGGTCAAGAATGCTCTTTCTAGAACTCCACTACCTGACATATCCATCTCCACATAGTAAACAACATCCCCAAAGAGAAATTGAGACACCCAAAATTGATCTGCCACSTGGACTCCCTTAATCTTACCACTGACTCTAGCCTCCTTGAGGATTCTACTTGTGCCTTCCATTGCAAGAAGAAAAAGGAATGATGATAATGAACACCCTTGCCTCAACCCACACAAGGCTTTGAAAAATTGGGATGGAGAACCATTAATTAACACTACATAATTTGTTGAGGATACATAGCCCATGATCCAATTTACAATATTTAAATTCAACCCAATCTGCAACAAGACCAGCCAAAGAAAAGTCTAGCTTACCTTGTCATAAGATTTTTCCAAATCCAATTTCATCACCAACGTAGGAATTTTCATCTTTTTAATTAATTGGAGACACTCTTATGTCAAACCAATAGTATCAAATATCTGCCTCTTGAAAAGGAACCCAAACTATTCCTCATAAATGCAAGAAGAAAGAATACCTTTTAATATAATTCCAAGGACTTTGGGTATTAGCTTGTACAATAGATTACATACAGAAATTGGACGGAAGTCACCAAAATAGATTAGATTATTCTTCTTAGTAATGAGAGCCAAGAAAGTGGCATTAAACGAACCTGAAATTCTTTCGGAGACCCTAGACTCTTCTACCACCCTCAACAAGTCATCTGCCAAAAGATCATAAAAGACTAGATAAAACTCTATAATCCACCCATCAGTACCAGAGCCCTTATCCCACTTGAAGCCCACCAAGATCTCCCTAAGCTCCTATTTTCACAAGGGCCCACAATCACTCATTTTTTGCCTTGTTAAATAAGCTAGGATAAACCCAAACTATTTGCATTTAATCAATAATATGATTTCCTTCAAGTTCTTTAAACAAATTACCAAAGTATCATTTTTCAGCTTCTGCAAGGTCTTTGAAAGACCTATTTTTTGTCCCCTCCAAACCATCTAACTCCCAGATAGTGTTAATGTTTTTCCTATGCTCGACGAATTTATGACAAAAATTAGTGTTTTGGTCACCCTCCTTAATCCAAATAGCCTGACTCTTCAATATCCATGTGGATTCCTCAATGGATAGCAATCAAGCCTTACTAGCTTCCAAGATTTTGTGTTTTGATAATTCTTCCTCGAAGAAGACCCCTCCCACATTGTTTCGAAACAAATTCCTTATGAGATCCTCAACCAATAACAATTCATCCTTGCGAAGATTTCTTTTAGCCCTATCCCAATCGACAACCAGATGCTTGATAGTATTGAAATTATAAATGAATTGATCCGTAGTCGATACATTCACCAAAGGGTCATAATGTTTCTAATGGTCCTCCTGAGTCAACCATTAATGGTTAAATTTAAATGGCACAGGGGGTTTCAAATCCCCCTTCCCAATTGTAACAAAACAAGAATGTGATAAAAAAAAGGCCACCTTCCTCGATCCAACTTCTATATTTATTACACACCTCCAATAGGGATTCAGCCAAAAAAAACTCTCCAATCTCTTTGAAACCCCAACATCACCCGAGCACCCATTCCTCCAAGTTGGAGCCAAAGAAACTGGCTCGATATCCACTAATTTGGATAACTAAAACAAATGAGAAAAGAATGAAACAAAAGTATCCAACCTAGCTGAGACACCACACACTTCCCAAATAGACATTGTAAGATTAAGATCGTCCCCCATTATAAGCCCAGGGTCCTTTAAAATTATATGCTCCTCCAAATCATACTAGAAATATTTCCTCTCCATATACGTCCCGTTTACTTTAAAATTTAGAAAGGTTTTCTCCAAATCTTGGGCGGTACCTTCAATCAAAATGCCTGCATTAAACATATATGAATTAACTACCCCAAAACTCACATTCCAAGATGAAACCAAACCACCAGATTGAATTGCAACATCCAGGGTAGAAAATTTCACCCAGGAAGGCATGAAGAAAGAGAAGCAACAAATTTGGCACCAGTAACCTTGGTTTCCTAAAAAATAATGATATTCGGCTTATACATCCCCAACATCCTTTGGAGGGAAAAAATTTTAGGGGTGTCCCCCAACCCTCTCACATTCAAGGATAAAACTACCATGGAGAAACACCACTAGAGGGATTTTATCCTCTAAGCGCCCTGTAAATAGTTTGTTGTTTACCCTGAAAAACCTCTTTCGAGGATTTTAATTTTGCCTTCGATATGAAGGACTTATGCCCCACATGCAAAGGAACATCATCCAAATGATCCAAGCCTCCATTTACCACCCTCGATCTCCTTTGCTTTCTTATGGACCTTCGATCTTAATTCACAAGGCAAAGATGAAGGCTCCTGAGAGAACACCCTTGGAGAACCTCCACTAACTGAGTCTGTTGCATTATTAGAATTATAGGACACATCCCGAGGACAATGACTACCCAAAACATGATCTTCTTCCAGACCTTAGGAAGTTCTGGAGAATAAAGCAACCCAGAAGCAGGAGAAACCCCAATATCAAGCTTATCATTCCCACCCAAAAAAAGAGAAGGGGAGGAATGATTTGACATACCTTTCTCAAATGCCTCCATCGAACCCAAAACTAGAAATTGTGAATTCAAAACAACCTCCCTTTCCGAAGTCGGAACAGGTTGAACCTAACCATGACCGCAGTCCCTCAAAGGACTTGGAGGAGGAATCGACAATGATCCATCCACTGGCATGCTCGACAAAAACCATTTAGTTTTTTTATCCCATGAATTTCGTGGTTTAGCAATCACCTTCTCCACGGGACACTTTGATATTAAGTGACCATTCTCCAAACAAACAACCAGATGTGTTCGCAACATCAATTTCCTCATAAATTTTCCGACTAACGCCCTAATAGCCAAGGTTTTCACCATATCCAATCCAATATCATGCCCTAAAACCAAGTAGACCTTTCCCTCCTTCACCCTGAGAGATTTTTGTTTCCTTTTTTACACATTGATCTTATTGATAGCATCACCTAAACTCGATAGAGATTTCGAGGCCGAGCTCCCCAACTTCTCCACACACGAAGTAAAGGTCTGCGCATAATCCACCTGATCAGTTTGAATGCCGACAAACACCCCTCTATTACAACCACTGCCCACATGCTTGCCTGAATACAATCTCTCGGCCTCAAACTTTGCCCGTTGTACACCGCAAAATCTCTTTGAACTCTTCGTCCATGTGAAAGATTGATGGCGATCAGGGTTGGAATTTGGATTCCCCTTTACTCGTCAAACAATTTTTTTTTTACGTTTTGGTATATATATTTCCCGTCCAAAAACGTTATGTTTAAATTTGTGGCCTTCAACAATGAAGTTTTGATAAGAAATTAACTCTTCAATAAAGAAGTTTTGATTAAAAAATTAAGCATCTTTGGAGGTGGTAGGTTAGAGATCAATTTCACATGCACTTATTCCATTTCTCGTTAATTTTCTCTTCGATGTTTACTCCAAAAGAGATAATAAGAGTATATCAGCGAGGAGAGTATATCATCAAAGAATACTAAGAAAGGTTTCAAACAAATCACTATACTTACTAAGATTTTTAAGATTTTTTTTTTTAACTCAATTACTTTCGTGGAAGAAACAAAACTTGTACATATTTCTATTGTAATTAGTTGGAGAACATGTCTTTGTGCATTAGAAAAAAGAAGTCAAGACTCAGTCAAATAAAAGAAAAAAAAAGGTGTAATTTAAATATTTTATTTTTTTATTATGTTTGTTACCTTTTTTTATTAGATTTGTTTAAAATCTTGTTAAAAATTTAAAAATTATTTATACATTTTAAAAAATGCAATTTCAACAATAAAAAATTTACAATTAAGAAAAAATAAATTATAATTAGATTTTGGTGATAATTATTTACTTGAAAAATGGAATATTTAATTTTTTTTCATAAATAAAATGGAAATTTAAAATTGATTGCAGTTTTGATTGGAAAGAAGATTTAAATACTCTATATAATTGTCTCACTCCTTTTATTTTCAGTTTTTTTCCACCTAGAAATAAAACTAAACTAAGGATGATTTAACTAAAAGTAGATTCCAATATATTGTTACCTTCAAGCAAACTCCTTAATAAGGGAACATATAGTTACCTTCAAGCAAACTCTTTACTAGGGAGCTAATTTGAAAGGATCATAACTAAAATTTACATTAATGCAATATTCTACTCAATGTATCTTTTATTAGACATACACTAGATTCACAAGGCTATAGAAAAATCACAAATATCCTAAATAAAAATTTTAAAGTAACAAATTTTCCAAAAAAATAATTGAGATCCATTCATTCAAAAGGTTAATATTCTACTCAATGTATCTTTTATATCTTTTAATAGCTATATACTAGATTCACAAGGCTATAGAAAATTTACAAATATTTGAAACAAAAATTTTAAAGTTACAAATTTTCCAAAAAAATAATTAAGATCCAACTATTCAAAAGGACGAAATACTTACCAAGTATACACACGTAGAATTGCCCAATCCAAATTCTTACATAGAATTGATACATACAGCTAAACCAAACCAAATTCATTATATTAACCTCCATGCTTATGTTCCAATAACTATTTTTTATAATCACTTGTACCTATTGATGTAAAAATGGATCTTTCTTTTTGTCTTAATCATTTTCTTACAAATAAGACACCAAGTTCAAATATGTCTAGTTAATGGGAATAAAAGAGTGAGTGACGATGCTATTCGTTGAGGAAGTTAATGGAAATAAAAGAACTGTGAGCAGAGGTTGTTAGTTGAGACATATCATATAAACAAGATTATACCATCACATAAACCGTTCCAAGACTTGTACTATGTATTAGAGGGACTAGCGCACAGGTGGAGTAAATGGTGGCACTGGGCACCATTCACCGCTTCAAGCTCCTTCCGTTTCAAAGGTATCCCCTCAAGGAAAAATAAATAAAGACTAAAACTAAACATATCCCCTCGGGGGAAAATAAATAAAGACTAAAACTTGGACAAGGATGTCAAGTCATATGTGGAAGTAAACAGTAAAGGTATTCTTAAAATCCTAGAGTTGGTTACATCAAGGTAGATGATAGGTAGAATCATTACATCAAGGTAGCTGATAGGTAGAATTGGCACAACATATCATAATTGAAACTAATTTTTAGGGTGAATTCATACTTTAAGGGTGAATTTAGGAAGTGTACTGAAATTTGAACACTGTGAATCTCAATGTGGGTTGTGTCCTCTCTTACATCGCCCTACAATAAACATCGCTCTGTCGGGGCCTAACATTGTCATGTAGTTGTGGGTATGCCATTTACAATTCAATCTAAGCATTTTTTGTTGTTTTTCTCTGTGTATGAGCATTCTGCATGAAATATGATATGTATTCAATTGTTAAATACCACTTTTAGGGCCTAACATTGTCCTGTAGGTGTGTGTATGCCAGTTACAATTCACTCTAAGCTTTTTCTGTTGTTTTTCTCTCTCTAAGCATTCTCCATGAAATATGATATGTATCCAATTCTTTAATGATTAAAGTGATGGCAACTTGTAATTTTCCATGAAACATGATATGTATCCAATTCTTTAATGATTAAAGTGATGGCAACTTGTAAAGTTCCAGASAGGTTAGACTCTAGAGAGTTAGAGTTAGTGTATTACTCCTGYAGCAGTGTCGCTKCCCGATCAAAAGAAAAAAACTTGAAATTTGAACCACTCGAGTAAGTGTACAACTTCACTCTTAATTGTATTATTATTAAGGTTAATGCAATATATTACAATTAMAATTTAATTGTGTTCAGGGCACTGAGAGTTAGAATTGGCGTATTACTCCTGTAGCAGTGTCGCTGCCCRATCAAAAGAAAAAACCCTGAAATTTGAACCACTTGAGTAAGTGTACAACTTCACAATTAATTGTATCAGTATTAAGGTTAATGCAATATATTACAATTAAAATTTAATTGCGTTCAGGGTACAGTAGTATTTCGATGGAAACATTTCCGATTGTTGGTGGGTGGCTCCGTGCAATTCCTCATAAACCAACTCCCGCATTCTCTTTAAGATATTCCTTATGGCATGTGAAGGATGAACAGGTGTTGAGTTAGCCCGATCGAGAAGGATCCTTGATGGTACGCTAGATTCGGCTGCCTCCAACAACACATATCGAGTGATAGAACTAGATTATAATAATGTTTTATACATATTCGAGGCCGACTTATAATAACGTTTTATAAATTTATTAAACGTGATAAATACGTTGAGGGGACCTGGTTGCCCGTTCAGAGTGATGGTAAGCCGAAAATTTTAACCGTAAATGACGGGCAAAAGGCCCTATGATGAGCATTTTGCCCATCAAATTCCAACCCTGATGGCAATATCCAAGAATCTGAGTCTCCATAATCGAGGAGATTCTCCTCCATAAAAAAACACCACCTACCCTAACACATGTCTCTGTCATTGACAGGTTCCCGCCAATAATCAGAGTAGTCTGATGATACTTTTTTTTGTAGTGTGTTGATCATATAACTTTACAAGTTTGTTGCAATGGAAACTTTTGTAAAGACTTACGAGAAACCATAGAAAGGTTGTTCGATTTTGTAAGTTAAATATCACTAACTTTATTACCAAATAATTTATCATTGCATTGAAAAATATACAATGATTTTTCAATGTTAATCACAGACTAATTYTTAAATACATATTAAATTTTATAAACATTTAAATAATAAGTAATATTGAAAATCACATCATTATGTTGCATTTCATACTTAATTCAAATATAAGTAGACAATTTCAATTGAGTAAATAGTCTATCTAAATTCTATAAACTATCTAAATTCTATGAACGGCCATACTTGAAGAACTTAAATATAACACATTTGTTAGACTCAATACACATTTAAAAAAACATATATGCCTTTTGGATACATGTTTCCTTTGAAGAAATGGCTAATAATATATTGATTAGGAATTACTTGAAGGGATCATATACATAAAAGTATGCATGGCCAAAGTATGTTGAAGAAATGTAGATCATATACATAGAAGTATGCATGGCCAAAGTATGTTGAAGAAATGTAAAATCAACATACTTTTGGAGCAATAAGATGGTTATCGAATAAAAATGAGGTGCAATTTGTAAAAAATGTTATGTTTATCACAATGAATCCAATTAAATATGGTTCTCCATTAAAAAAATCCTTTACTATTGATGGACATGTCACTGATCTCAAGTCTAGTGACCACCATAACCTATTGCAAGTGTGTTATTTTGTCTCGTGATTATAAACAAATTCACCTTATATATAAGCACACTCTCACTATGTACAATTAAAATATTGCTATAAATTCCAACATTTAATTCAGGTGATACTTCTTTTATGCAATGTCTTTATTCTGTAGCTTTTCAAGTTTGTTGCAATGGAAACTTTTATAAAGACTTATGAGTAAGCACAAATTCACCTTATATATAAGCACACTCTTACTATGTACAATCAAAATATTGCTATAAATTCCAACATTTAATTCAGGTGATACTTCTTTTATGAAATGTCTTTATTATGTAGCTTTTCAAGTTTGTTGCAATGGAAACTTCTATAAAGACTTATGAGTAAGCATGAAAAGATTGCGTGATTTTGTAAGGTAACTATCACTAACTCTATTACTAATTAATTTATCATTGAATTAAAAAATAATCACTTATATAATATTGATTAAACTATCACTTATGTAACAATTCTTCAATATTAATCACAATCTAGTTCTTAAATTTATTGAATTTTATAAATATTTAAATAATAAATAATATTGAAAATAACCACTTATATAATATTGATTGAACTACCACTTATGCAACAATTGTTCAATATTAATCACAAACTAGTTTTTAAATATTTATTGAATCTTATAAATATTTAAATAATAAGTAATATTGAAAATGGTATTGTTATGTTGTTTTTCATATTAATTTCAGTATAGGTGGATGATTTCAAAGGATATTGTTGATTATACTCCTTGATGGTGAGAAGAGATTGTAGAAATAGTTTGCATCTTGGA
>JASDQU010263684.1:0-15470 GCA_032191745.1 Picea mariana | reverse complement strand
TGAGTTTTTGGAATAGGTGGTGGAGTGCTCATATTGAAAAGAAGAGAAAAAAGATGTAACAATTATTATTAAGGATTGACTTTATCTCTCAAATCAACTTTTACTTCTGAAACATAAAATAAAAAAATAAACAAAATATATTTAAATCTCTTTACCTAAATTAAAATTGAATCAAAGTAAAAAGTGACTCACCTCATTTCAGATGTCCAAATGCTTAACCCTTTGAAGAAGCCAAAAAAATAATTTCTGAAGACCACAGAGAAGTCCATAGAAACTACAAAGATTATTCTGGGTAAAAAAGGTAAAAACTGCAAAGATTATTCCCGTTCAAAACCCTAGATATATAATCTTAGAAATAAAATATCTCCTAAAAAATAAATAGACAAATAAGTATTATTCTTGTTCAAAACCCTAGATATATAATCTTAGAAATTAAAATATTATTTGCGTTGAAACCCTAGATATATAATATTAATTTCAAAACCGCAGAGATCTACTATGCTCGTTCCAAACCGCAGATAAATATTAATTTCAAAACCACAGAGAAGTAGTATTCCTGTTCAAAACCGCGGAGAAATATTATTTCCGTTCAGAACTGTAGAGAAATATTATTCACGTTCAAAACCGCAGAGAATTCCCGTTCAAAACCTATATATGTAATGTATTAATTAATGAATACTTTAATACATTATTTATTTACATTAGTGTATAATCTATCATATTAATATTAATTGATTCATATATTAATAATGTAATGTAAATTCGAATGAGAGGGGGTAGGGTATGTATACCTCAATAGAATTTATCAGTGATACAATAAATGCATTAATAAATACATTACTAAAATATTAATACATTAAACATTATTAAAGTATTATTAACGTATTAATAAATACATTACTAAAATATTAATACATTAAAACATTAGTAAAGTGATAATACATGAATAAAATAATACAATAATAAAGTAGTAATGCATTACTAAAGTATTAATACATTATTAATTAATGTAATGTATAGATTAAAAAAAATACATTAATCTATAACCCAATGTATTAATTAATTAATACATGTAATGTATAAATAAAAATAAAAATTTACATTAATGTATAATGCAACGTATTAATTAATTAATACATTAATAATGTAATGTATTAATACATTAATACATTATAAAATATTAAACAATATATTTCTAAAGTATTAATTCACTAATAAAATAATACATTAATAATATATTATTACAGTCATAAAACAAATAACATTTAATACATTAAATGCATTAATAAAAACATTACTAAAATATTAATACATTAAAACATTAATAAAATAGTAATACATTGACCTTAATAATGTTAATAGTACATTGTTAAAGTATTAATACATTAATATACTAATTGTCATTGACCATGGTTGACCATGAACATGCTTCAATATAGTTGATTGAGATTTATTATGATTGACCATCCCCATGGATGACTTTGTTGACCATGTGAAAACGATTATGGTGGGGCATGATTATGTTGGACCATGATTATGGTGGACCATGATTATGTTTTGTTCATTCGTTTGCGACGACACAAAAATGTTCATCACATTGGGACGATAGGGAAATGCTCATCAAAACGCGACGTTCATTTATGGTCGTCACATTACGACGATAGGGGAGTCTTGATCATACTACGACGATAGGGCTATGTCATAACATTGTGATCATCATATATGTTCGTCAAATTACGATTGACACGTATGCTCGTCACATTGTGATCTTCATATATGTTCATCACATTGCGACATTACTATTTTTGGCATTACTACATTGAAATGTTGATTATGTTTTGATAATCACATTGTGACATTACGTTTTGTTTGTCACATTATGACATCAACTTTTATACGTCAAATAACATTGTAAGGTTATGGTCATCAAATTACAATGAAGGTTTTTTGTTTGTCACATTATGGCATTGGAATAAGTTTGTCATTCTCCGATAGAGGGGATATGTTCATCACATTGCGAGATCAGGAAGTGTTCATCTCATTGCAATGTTGGTCACATGATTACGTTAGGTTGTGTAGATCACATTATGAAAATGGGTTGTGTTCATCCCATTGTGACATTTGGAAAGACAATGTGACATCAGGATATGTGTGTGAGATTGCAATGTAAGGATATGATTTCACATTGCAACGACAGGGCAATGTTTCTCACATTGCGACGTACATTTATTTTTGTCACATTATGATGAAAGGGCTATGTTGTCAGATATCGATGACATGGCTATCTTCATCACATTGTGAGCGACGTATATGTTTTTCACATTGTGATGAGAAGGAAATGTTCTTCACATTGCAACGACAAGGAAATGTTCATTACGTTGTGATGATAGAAAAATGTTCATCACATTGCGATGACAAGGAAGTGCTCATCATACTCTGATGAAAGGGCTAAGTTTTATGACTATAATTAAAATACATTTACAAAATATAAATTAATACATTGCTAAAGTATTAATACATTAATAAACTAATAAGTTAATAATACATTATTACAATCATAAAACAAATAACATTTAATACAATAAATGCATTAATAAATACATTACTAAAATATTAATACATTAAAACATTATTAAAGTATTATTAATGTATTAATAAATACATTACTAAAGTATTAATACATTAAAACATTAGTAAAGTATTAATACATGCATAAAATAATACAATAATAAAGTAGTAATGCATTACTAAAGTATTAATACATTATTAATTAATGTAATGTATAGATTAAAATTAATACATGTAATGCATAAATTAAAATAAAAATTTACATTAATGTATAATGCAATGTATTAATGAATTAATACATTAATAAAGTAATGTATTAATTAATTAATACATTTATAAAATATTAAATAATATATTGCTAAAGTATTAATTCACTAATAAAGTAATACGTTAATAATACATTATTACAGTCATAAAACAAATAACATTTAATACATTAAATCCATTAATAAAAACATTACTAAAATATTGATACATTAAAACATTAATAAAGAAGTAATACATTGACCTTAATAGTGCTAATAATACATTATTAATACATTAATATACTAATTGTCATTGACCATGGTTGACCATGAACATGGTTCAATATGGTTGATTGAGGTTTATTATGGTTGACCATCCCCATGGATGACCTTGTTGACCATGTGGATACGATTATGGTGGGCCATGATTATGGTGGACCATGATTATGTTTTGTTCATTCGTTTGCGACGACATATAAATGTTCATCACATTGTGATGATAGGGAAATGCTCATCAAAATGCAATGTTCATTTATGTTCGTCACATTACGATGACATGAGAGTGTTCATCATACTACGACGATAGGGCTATGCCATAACATTGTGATCGTCATATGTGTTCGTCAAATTATGGTTGACATGTATGTTCGTCACATTGTGACGTTCATATATGTTCATCACATTGCGACATTACATTTTGTTTGTCACATTATGACATCAACTTTTATACATCAGATAACATTGTAAGGTTATGGTCATCAAATTATGATGAAGGGTTTTTGTTTGTCACATTATGGCATTGGAACAAGTTTGTCACTCTCCGATAGAGGGGATTTGTTCATCACATTGTGAGATCAGGAAGTGTTCGTCTCATTGCAATGTTGGTCTATGTTGGTCACATGATTACATTAGGTTGTGTACATCACATTGTGAAAATGGGTTGTGTTCATCCCATTGTGACATTTGGAAACACAATGCGATGTCACAATATGTGTGTCAGATTGCAATGTGAGGATATGATTTCACATTGCAACGACAGGGCAATGTTTCTCACATTGCGACATACATTTAATTTTGTCACATTATGATGAAAGGGCTATGTCGTCAGATTGCGACGACAGGGCTATCTTCATCACATTGCGATCGACGTATATGTTTTTCACATTGTGATGAAAAGGAAATGTTCTTCACATTGCGACGACAAGGAAATGTTCATTACGTTGTGATGATAGGAAAATGTTCATCACATTGCACCGACAAGGAAGTTCTCATCATACTGCGATGAAAGGGCTAAGTTCGTCACATTGTGATCAACACATATTCTCGTCACATTGCGAAGTTCATATATGTTCGTCACATTTTGAAGTCCATATATGTTCGTCACATTCAGACATTACTATGTTTGGTATATTAAAATGTTCCTATGTTCGACACATTGTGATGTATGGAAATGTTGTCACATAGTGACATTAGGATATGTGTGTCACATAGAAAGGAGAGGAAATGTACATCACACTGTGATGAGAAGACAAGTGCAACACATTGTGACGCTTGTAACTGTTCGTTGGATTGCGACATAACTATCCACATTGGGATGACATGCCTATGTTCATCAAATCATGACGTCAAATTATGTTCATCACATTGCAACGTTAATATGTTCAATAGATTGTAACATTACTATGTTCATCAGATTGCAATGTGCTCTTCCCATTGTGATGTTTGGAAAGGTGTGTCACATTGTGATGTCGGTATATGTGTGTCAGATTGAAACGTGAGGATATGTTGTCACATTACGATGATAGGGCAAGGTTCATCACAATGTGATGATAAGGCTATGTTCATCAGATTGCAATGATAGGGCTATCTTCGTGACATTGTGATTGACATATATGTTTTTCACATTGCGATGATAGGGAAATATTTATCATGTTACAACGACAAGGAAATGTTCATCACATTGCGACGCTAATTTATATTCATCATAGTGCGACGACAGGGCAATGTTCGTCATCCTACGATGATAGGGATATTTTCATCACATTGTAATCATCATATATCTTCATCATATTATGATCTACATATATCTTCGTCACATTGTGATGTCCATATATGTTCATCACATTACGACATTACTATGTTTCGTAGATTGCAATGTTTCTATGTTCAAAATATTGCGACGTTTGGAAATGTTATCATTGGGATGTTACATTTATTTCCACATTGGGATGACATGCCTATGTTCATCAAATTGTGATGTCAGTTTATGTTCATCACATTGTGATCTTAATATGTTCAGTAGATTGAAACATTATTATGTTCGTCATTTTTCAACATTACGATGCTTGTCACTGTGCGATGTTACTATGTTTGACATATTGCAACATTACTATGTTCACCATGTTGTAACTTCTGGTTTTTTTCATCATATTTCAATGTTAGGGCATGTTCATCGCATGACAAGGTTGGTTTTTGTTCGACACATTATGAAAATGAAGTTTTTGCAAACTTTAAAAAAACAAATCTAGCAAAGTGTTTCCTTTGTGAAAAATATAGGAACTTTGAACTGATGTGATATATTACTTATAGAGAAACATAGAATCATACTTGTTCTGAGGACCTTGATAACATATGATATTGAACTGTAAAATCTATCCCTTCCAAATAAGCATACATAAAATAAGAGTATGCATTTTGGTGTTAAATAATTATGCTTTATAGTAGTTAAATATTTAACTGAAATCCATTTATAACTAACCGTGATCGATTTACTGTATTATTTTCATGGATATATTCATACAACTAACTTATTCTATATATATTACGAGACATTTAGTTATATATACAGTCTGAGTGGGACTAATGATGAACAACATGTGTTTCCTCCTAAGAGGTCACATGTTCAAATCCAGAGGGGGGTAGGGTATGTATACCTCCTCAGACTTTACTAGTAAAATTGCTTAAAAATATATTATTATTATTATTATTATTATTATATATAATCATGTATCTCTTGATATATATATCTAAAATGATGTGCCTAAAATGATATCGTGTTAAGATACATTTAATTAAATTAAATTATGCATTAATCTAATATATTAATGAGAAAATATATTAGTACTTTATTAACTAATACATTACTAAAGTATTAATATACTATTAAAACAATATATTAATAATACATTTAATGCATTAATAAATATATTCCTAAATATAAAAATATTACTACATTTTTACATTAAATTAAATTTAAATTATTAAATTATTATTATGATTAAAATTATTTTATTATTATTATAAAATAAATCCAAATCCAAATATTAAATATTAAAATCAAATTATATACATATTATATATTAAAATCAAATCATATAAATATTAAAATTGAAATTCAATATATAATATATATAGGAAGAAGTTGCTTACCTATGGAGCATCTCTTTTCACTTCTCCGGGATATACATAATGAAATTGGTAGGCCACACGATGTAGAGTCCGATATACATAATGAAATAGGTAGGCCACACAATTTAGAGTCCTTATATGACGCACATAGATGCAAATTCTTTGCAATTCTGTCCTTACCAAACCAACGCATGGGATTCGAGGTAAAGATATACAGTCTAATACATAGATATACATATGCACTCTAATAGGTAAATATCCATATCCATATAATTTAAATATCGAGGCGATTTGTGCTCATCTTTAAGCGGGTGTTGGTCCTTCAAGCCTTGTGGTCACTTCAACCAGAGATATACCCCCTCAGTATGCCTCCTCGCCCCTACAGTTGAGGCTGCCATTCGTGGGCAAAAGAAGACTGGGAAGCTGCAACGCAGCGGAATTGAGAAGAAATTTTAATGTGGGGAGTGGAAGGCGTTGTAGAGGGCGAGTAACGTGTTGGTTCAAGTTCGACAAACGTGGTGTTGATGCAGAGGATGAAGGAATCTATGGCACTCAAAAGAGAGTGTCTTTTGATCGGGATGATGTTGAGCAGGTTGGTTAGTTGATTGCTACTGCAATATGTGAATAATTATGTTCTCAAAAATGTCATCTAAATTGAAAATTTGCATTGCTATGGGATAACTATATACCCATACGTATGATATGATAGATGAGAAGTGTATGAGTAAATCAGGCAGGCTTTTGAATGAATCCTATCACATTTTTTTCTCAAGGACAGATGCCCACTGAAAGCAGCTAAAAAAAAGCCTGTATTTTGTTAGTATCCTCTTGGAGATTCAGGTGCCTTTTGTTAGACAATTTCTTATGGAACTTAATCTAGAAATCAGGAAAAATAGAAGAAGATGAACCCATATTATTGAGCGTTCTGCATATGAAAAAACAAAGGGGGAATTCATCCCAAAGACAGTCAGCATATTAGATTTGCCGATGTTAAACAATCAATGTCTAGGGGAGAGCTGGAGAAGATAACTGGGCGACGAGGGGAGTGATGGAGAAGATCGACTGGAGCAAGGCCCCATTCGTGGCCTCTTATAGGGATTTTGAGATGGATTCCTCTCAGCTCCCGGGCAACACTATTTGCACGTCTGATACCAACAATTGGTGGGAAGGGTTAAGTTACAGAAACCTCAACCCAAATCAAGCTAGGTTGTACAAATGGGTGAGAATGAATTACATGACTTATGATTATTGTACAGACAGGTCCAGGTATCCAGTGCCACCCATGGAGTGCACTTTTGGCATCTGATCACTCCCTCTTAACGCCATTAACGCCGAGCATTGTGGCTTTGAAGATCACAGTAAATGGTGAAACAAAAACCACCACGGATATGCTTTGGATAAATTTGATCTACTACAAAAACATAATCTATAAAAACATTAAGCACATTAAGAAAGCTGTGAAATTACATGGCGCTGGATTAAATAATCTGGTAAACAAAAACGAAGACATTAACCAAAATTATCAACGAAAGAAAGGATTCCTGCGTGGATTCCCTGCTTGATCGAACATTGAGTTTTGGTCGATAATTGAATGGAGCATAAGGGAATCTGTGTATTTTACGCCCTTGTCCAAAATCCTTACAGTAACCCGTTTTCCTAGCTCTATGTATTGTTGCGTATTTCATATGCTTTTCCATTTACCTAGTCCTACCTAGGTTTTGTGCATTACACAACAAAACAAACCTAACGCATGTAGACTCGTGGGTAGAAGAAGCAACATATCGGGGTAGAGGAAGCAACATACCACAACCTAGGCCAATTTTCCACATCCTCACACTTGTCAATCTAGCACTGTTTTAAGTATTATGAATTCTTAATCATTGAAGGTGGCAATCTGGTGGTTAGCAAGTAATTTTTTAATCTTATTTAGTAAATGTTAAAAAGTAATTAGATAAATTTACCTGTGAAAGTTAGTTTATCAAAATCTCATCTATTGATTAGAAAGGATGACCAAAAATATGCCAACATCTTCAATTGCCAACCCTAAAATTAAAATTTATGATTAAAAGATTGATTAATGCACTGATTCCAATAAGAGGACACCTATCAGATTAAAAATAATCTTGAAAATATATATATATGGTGATTAAGACATAAACCCTAACTCATTAATCTTTATTTCCAAACCAAGCATGTATATAAATGTAGAAATAAACACGAGTAAATAAATAGAATAAATATTTGGTGCTTAGGGTAATACAATAACTTGTATTCACCACGAAAGAATATTACTTTATTTTAAAACCAAAATGAAAAACCAAGATGCCCATGGTTGTCTCGAGATATTACCAAGTCATAAGCCTACTTTTGTAAATCCAAGATAATCAAAATGTTGACAAGCAAATAATCAATGGTAAGTATGAATACAATTGTTAAGACAATAGTTAATATCTAACAGCTTCGTGAAGCCATCAACCTATTCAAGGAAGATACGACAAGTATATAAAATAAAAATAAACAATGTAAACTATGGAACCCTTTCGGAAAGAGGAAACAAAGGTAGTTCTATACAATCAAACAATAAATGTTGAATCCCTTAAAAAAAATATTGTAGACTTGAGAACAGAAATGGTTCTCGGGGAATGTAAGAGAAACTAAGTGCATACTGGTAAAGAAGTACTCATGGATTGCAGAGGAGAAGTATACGTCGTTACCTCTGTAACTTTTCATAGTGATAGCATAGCTTCGATGAGGTTCAACCTCGTGTACCTAGGTCTTTCCACAAAATTTTAATTGTTCTTATGGGTTCTCATAGACAAATAAGTTACAATACCAGGGTTTAATCGATACTAATGAAATATAAAATAATCAAAACTTAAACAGAGAGACAATAAGGAGATAATACCAGAAATGGCCAATGATATAAATTCAAGTCCGAATGGTAGAAAGCGTTGGACAAAACCCTTCGATGGTGTTAGGGTTTCCACTTGGCATAACCTTGGAAACTCTCATGTGAAATTAATGTATAAGTGACAGATATAATAATGTTTTGTTTTTAACAGAGATAATAAATGTTTTGTTTTTAACCACACACACAAAAAAATGAGAACTAGAAAAAATAACATTACCTTCGGCATCATATAATATTGACCCCTGACGACGACAAAAGGTTGGAATCAATGCCGCAGTCAACGTTCTCATTACCTGTTTAAAACCACACTGTTGGTGAAATTGGAAAATGATACATGTATCAGGAAAAACGAAAATACTAAAATGCATAAGTTTTCCAACTGCAGTGAAGTTTAGACCTATAGATACCAACGAAGCAAAGTTTACAAACCCTCAACAGAACAAAGAGAGTGGAGCTTTAGCTCTATATTCCACATTGTCGAACCATCACAATGAACAAGGTTAGACGGAAGATCTCAGTTTTTCATGCATGAATTAAAGGACCTGCTAGTATTGTCAGTCATGGTAGATGAAGAGTGATGGTGCCAAGTCTGATCTGACCTTAAATCAAGTTAAAACAATGTTACATTAAGTGAAATTAAACATTAAGTGAAATTAAGCGTTAAGGGAAATTAAATTAAGACATAATGTTAACTACATTAATGCGGAACTGGAGTGAAGTACGAGTAGACCCATGTGACATTTACATGGTAGCTATTTAACCGAAGCACCCTAAAGGTATTTAAGATTGAGCTCTTTTGTGAAATTGAAGTTTGGTTTCAATGAGTGGGTCTAATGGTTAAGAATCTGTGTTATTTTATTTTAGAGAAAGTCACAGATTCAAAACCGACGGAGATAAAAATGCTCATATTGATTTGTTGTGACAAGGCTGGAAGAGTAAACATCCATCTGATAGAGGTTCACTGTCACAACCTCTACTGAGTCACAAGTTATTAATATATTAAAATAATAGTAAGTGGATTTAATCCACATAAACTTTATAAAATAATTAATATTTATATTTGCTAACATTTTGGAATCCATACAACAAAGGATTGATAAAGTACATTAAAGGGTACTTGAGTTATGTATTATACGTGGGTTTGATCCAATGTTTGGATAGTATAGCTAATTTGTGACTAATGCTTGGATAACATAGCTAACTATGTGGCTAATGCTTGGAATAACATGAATCTTGAATTGAGTAAGGTGATCTTGGCATACTTAATTACAATAGTAGTCATAGAGTATATATGTGTTATCAAAGTAAAAAACTTGATGATATATAAATATATGAAGATAGACCCAACTACGGAATAATATTATGTTTAAATATGACGAAACAATTCTAGTTACTAATGTAATAAGTTAAATTTGAATCAATGGAGAGAATAATAATTTTATACATGTAGAGTGGGTAAATGCCACTTGAAGGTGACGAACATCATAACAAAAGAACTCATGTAAAATATTCACTGTAATAAAGACTTCATCCTGTCATGTGATATCATGACGTTTATAAATGAGTAGTAAAGAATTTGTGTATTAAACATTAAATCGTAGAGATTCATAAAATTGCTAAGTAAATTAGTAAAAGAACAAAAATAAATATGGAATTAAAAATAAAAATAAAAAATTATGTTGTTAGGGGATATTACAAATGGTATCAGAGCATGGTTCAAACATTAAGGTCTTATGGGCTCAAAAGAAAAAATAATATTGTGCTTACAAATATGTTGGTGTATACAACTATAAAACTTGCTAAATAAAAAATATTGACATCAACTATGTCTTGCACATATCATAAACAAAAACCACTGGTTATGGATAAATAATTTGGTAAATAAACACAGAGTGGACCACAAATTTATGTAGAATTGAGTAGTGAACAACCTCGAGATAACTCTTTAGGATTGTTGGAAACCATGCATAGCATAAAGGAAAAATACAAAGAATCAGACCGTATAATGAAACATTATTCAAGGCTAGTAAAGAACAGTAAGAAGTGAATGAAATCATACTTAAATTACAAAGAATCAGACCGTATAATGAAACATTACTCAAGGCTAGTAAAGAACAGTAAGAAGTGAATGAAATCATACTTAATAACATGACTAAAATGAAACAGAACAATAATGTAATACAAATCTCCAACAATGTTATGAAGGAAATTTCCAATGACGAATCCTGTAAAGAACACCCAACTTTTAGTGACAAAACAAAGTTGTTGACTAAAGAAAGTAGTGATGATAGATCTCAAAATAGTACCTTACAGAAGACAACACTCAAAACCAATAAAATAAAGTGGTGCGATAATTAATTGTTTGGTGAGTTCAAAATACAGACTACCCAGTTTTTACGGTGAGTTTGAGGAGGGAGTGGAAGATTGGATTATGAAAATGGGAAAATATTTTCAGATCTATAGGTATCCATTAAATTTGAGGGAAAGGATGGTTATGTACCAACTGAATGGTAAATCTTCCATTTGGTGGTAAGAAACTAAAACCATGAACAATATTAGGAGCAACAAACTGAAATAGAAAGTATTAAAAGATAACTTTAAACAAAAATATTTAACAGAAAGACACTCTGATGAAAAATCCAAGGAATTTCATGATCTCAAAATAGGACAGATGAATATTGAGGATTGCATTACTAAGTTTGTAAATTTGATGAGATATGTACCTTATCTTAGGGAGGAAAATAAAAAGGTTGAATGGTTTATGAGTTGTTTGCCTCAAGCATACAAGGATAAAATTGAGTTCCTTAGTCCTAATACAATGGATGATATAATAAGGAACAAAAAAATTTGTTACACTCTATTTAAATAGAGGTATGAAAACAAAAAAAACATGGAAGAATAGGAACATGGACAAGTTTGATTCCAAGAAGAAACAATTGAAGAAACCATGCCATTCATCACATAGTGAACTGGTTAGGAGAAAGAAATTCAATGGATAGCAAAGTGTATCAGTTCATAATAGTAGAAAAAATGTAGATCTGGTAAACAAAACAACTTAGCCACCACTTGCAATGTTGGGGTTACAAAGAGCATCATTTGTACATAGATTTTCCTTTAAATAAAAACAAAAATTTGATAGTTCACAACACCCAAGAAGAAACAACAGTGAATGGCATGGCTCGATGTATGCATAAGATTAATGCTACCCTAGAGAATCAACAAGTTGATCATGTAATGTACCCCAAAATTTACCCCCCCAAAAAAAAAAATTGTTAGGGGACATTAAAGTTCCTTGACTTTCCAACATTGATAATGACATAGAGATAATCCATTCAACATATATTTATTCCTTTATTGAATGCATAGCAGATTTACCATCGTTATTGAATTATAATCATACACTTATTTGTATTGAAGAAAATTGCGACCAGGACTGTCATAGTCCTTAGAATAACAACCATGTCTATGTCAAGACATGCTATCCATAATATAGAGTGTAATAGACTATCATTAATCATATATTGTCTACTTATACATAATTCTCCTAGCTCTGATCAACAATGTATAATATAGACTATAGACTATCATATAGTCTATCCATACACTAACCATAACAATATATATCATTTATCATATATACTATCATATGGATACCATCCTAATAATACTATCCATAACAATATAGACTATCATTTAGCATATAGACTATCATATGGATATCATAACACTAACACTATCCACAATGATATATATATATATATATATATATATATATAGTTTAACATGTAGACTATTATATGGAAACCATAACACTAACACTATCCACAATGATATATATATCGTTTAACATATAGACTATTTTATGGATACCATAACAATGCATGACCTTAGCATAGTGTAGCGAACATATACCATAACAACGTATGACTTTATCATAGTGTAGAGAACATATACCATAAAAATATTGTTAGCAAACCTTACCCGACTACTAACATAACTCAACAATAAAGTGGTTCGAAACCGTTTTAATGGTGGATGATAGGTCGGGTCCTGTAGGCATTTAATCCTGGCCTAGTCCATTAATGGGGAGACCTGTCTCGTACCTTCTAGAATTGACACTTAGGCGCAAATTACCAACGTGGGCTCACCACCTCCCTAGACTTCACATGGCAATGACATGGGGCGTACCAACTGTTGTTACTCCTCTCGCGAGGCCCTCGAGGTAACCCTTGTTTCGTTCTCCCCCCCTTAGTCTAAAACACACTCTACCTCTGTGTTGTATATGACTGGTGGTTTCCATAAGGCTCAACTTCATTGAGCGATGGCCTCTGTGTTGTATACGACCGATGGTTTTTCGTAAGGCTCAACTTTGTGAGTGATGGAAGGAGGCAACACAACTCTATGGTTCTTCTATGCACAAGGTAAGTAAAAGTTTTGTTTCTTATGTTCTCTGTATATATCGTGAATGTAATCTATGTTTTGGTGCAATGTAGACATAAAAGAGAGGTTCCATGACATACTTCTCATTTTTCCTTTTATTGGTTTGAGGATTTACAGTTGCGCCTCGTATGCATTTTGTACCCAAGATTTCCACTAGGTTTATGGTTTCAGGTTTGGAGGGTTATTGAATTTTCCTCTTGGTTGGCTATTAGGCTTCTAGCCTCTAATCATTATGGTCTTTTCCTAGTCAGACTGTGTTTCAAATCGTTTTAAAGTTAAACCCTTTGCGTTTCTTTTATTCGTCATTATAATACTGTTATTCTTACCCACTCGAACTCGTCCATAGATACCAAGACTTACTACGATGATTACTATTATTCAGACTTGTTTTTTGTTGACACTCTGTAGGAAATTTCATAATTTACCCTCTGTATAATTATATGGAAATATTAACCCTCTATGGGAAATTCATATTTACCTTCTGTGTATATAAATAGTAGTATTAATCCTCTGTGGAAAATTCATAAGCAATATCAAGACTGTATGGAAAATTCATATTTACCTTATGTGTATATAAATATCAGTATTAACCCTCTCTCGAAAATTCGTAATTTACGCTCTGTGTATATAAATACCAATATAATCAAAATTTTATTTGTTTGAAACAACACTTTCTTGTACCCTCTTGTTGTAAAACAATTTATCTCTCGGGAAGAATTGTCTCATGGCCACCTCGACATCATCCTTCGCTTGATCTATAGTTATGAATTTAATCCATTTACGAAAGGCCTTGCCTATGTCGACCACTTTGCACTAGAAAACGAGAGGGTATCATTGTTTAAGCCAATGTTGATTTGAAATTCGTAGGGTTCAAACACGTTTCTGTACAGTTAGATTTTAACCTATGGATTTGGTTCTTACCGTATGTTGTTATGCACTTAGACTTTCAGATTTTACCATTTTGTAATATTGTTTAGATTTTAATTATCTAATGCAAATATAAACACGTCGCATCTTATGCACCTCTTATGAATATGTAAACATACACAGGTCACATCTTATGCACATCTTTATATTTTAAAGACCTAATGTGAATATACACATGGTTTGGAGAATTATTACGATATGTGCTTCATGTTTGATTAATCTGTGCACAGTCTATTTTGATGATAATTTCTTATTGTCTTTTTTCTCTGTTTTATAAGTGAAGTTCTATGCACGGATATGTGAAATTAATGATGGGGCCCTTTTCTGTTTTGCGAGGGTACCCATCAGTCGATTTTGGGTCCACTCCTCCTCCTCCTGAATCATGAAAAGATTGTCGCACAAGGAACAAGAGGTGATCTGGACCTTTGTCGGGACTCAAGCTAAGTATTGTCCTTGACCTATTCTTATTGTTTGATTTTGATGGAAAAAAGATAGCATAGTTTACTAAACCCTCATTTTTCTTCTTTTGCAGGTTGTGCAAATTGACGTAATCAGATGAAGGAAACATCTTGCTCAAAATGTATTCAAGTTTTCATCTATGGGCACATTGGCTTCGGTTACATACATATTCTGTTTATACTTTCTTAGAGCGATGTTTGCAGTAAGAGGTTGTGGAGTTTTTGGTCTATGGTACTCCAACTGTAATATTTTGAACAATAATCGATTGAATACAATGGTTTCTTTTGTCAGATACTTTGATTTCATCACTATATTTATGTGGTAATAATGAATGTATTCGAACTGTTATTATTTCTATCTATTCTCT
This sequence comes from Picea mariana, assembly GCA_032191745.1. Taxonomy (NCBI): domain Eukaryota; kingdom Viridiplantae; phylum Streptophyta; class Pinopsida; order Pinales; family Pinaceae; genus Picea; species Picea mariana. Next base: position 145 of record JASDQU010263684.1, on the reverse strand, counting down.
ACAGTGTTTGTACAAATTTAAATGGAAATTCAATATATATATATAATCCAATGGTCAATAGGAACATAACAAATGGTTCTACCATTGCTTTATGTATGAGAACACACATATATATATATATAGTTAAATATATATGTAAAACCAT
>JASDQU010263683.1:0-15427 GCA_032191745.1 Picea mariana | reverse complement strand
AGGCATCCATGTGATGTGATTCTCCTAAATCAACGATCTAAGCATCGGGAGAGGAGTTGATGGCAATCAAGGCATGGATAGAATTTCCTTTCTTGGAATTATGATCTATTGGCTTCTTCTTCTAGGGACCCTTGGGGATGCGATCTCCACGGTTGTTTTTCTTAAGCATTTGAGTCATTAGATATATTTTTTGCATGCATGCATGCAGATTCTGGATGGAATCCTTTGTGATAGTACGTGCATTTCTCCCCTTTTCTTCCCTTTTCCCCTTTGGATCCAGAGGCATTAGTGAAGGGTTTTGTGTACCCTTCCTTCTTCAGATGTGCATGAGTTTTCCTTTTGTCTTTATATTTATATTTTTTATATTTTTGGCTACCATCTTGCACAGTGAGTGCATGCGCCCTTAGGCCTTTGATTGTGCCCATGTTGATGAGCTTGGTTTGCTCTTGTGTCAGAGATTCGATAAAGTCCTCAAGAGAAGGCATCTTCCAGGTGGCTCCAAAGGCGAATCTGGCAGAATGGAATGTGGATACGAATACAGGGAATTCAGGACCAAGCTTGGAGAGAATGGTGAGAACCATTTGTTTCTCCTCCTTTGACTTATCAACCCCGCAAGCTTTGAGTTGCGACAGTAAATCCTTGAATTTTGTAAAGAAATATTGGATATTGTCGAAGCTTTTTGGATCCAATGTGAGCAGTTCCACCTCCAGCATGTGTCCCCTCATCTCATCTTGTTTTCCAAATAGCCCTTCCAAGGTGGTATAGGATTCATTTGGAGTCTTACAGGAAGATATGTGAAAAAGGAGATAGGGAGAAATAAGACTGCAAATTGTTTCGAGTGCCTCATCCATGTGATTTAAGTACTTGGATTTTTCTATAGCTGATGTCAGTTCTGTATCAGTATTCAAGGTTAACTTGTACAACCCTCTGGTTTGGAGATGTATGGCTATTTTCTCCTTCCATGCAAAATAGTTGTAAGGTGTAAGAATGAATTCTTTTTGGAAATCCATCTTTTCGATGTCTTCAATCTTTTATACCTGCAAAAAAATTTGGTGTAGATTTTCCTTAGCAATCTGTCGGCTCTGATACCATGTAAATGTATTGAACCTACACAGAATAGATCTAGATAAACAATAATACACACATTTGCAGAGAGAACTTGAGAAAGAAGAAGAAGGAGAGAAAGAATGGAAGAATTCTCATTAACCGTAATGAATAATGTATAATTTACACATGATATACTATGTATAACTCAATAAGTGTGCACTGGAGAAGAACCAATGCACCATAGTGGTGGTATAGAGTGATTTGGACACACACCATTAGTTACACGAGTGAACTACCACCTAGTCTAGTCTATCAGGCAGTTACGAGAGTGAACTGCCACCTAGTTGAGTTAACTAGTCAACTCATATTCAGTTAACTGACTGAACAGAAAGTAGTGAGGGGTAGATCAGGGAATCAAGGGTAATGTGTTAGTCTGGTGATGATCCCAAGGCAATTGCACATTAGCTGGTGATGATCCCAATGTTTCATGGTGACAAAACCAATGCAGCATCTAAACTCAACTCAACTAGTCAAACCGAAGTGTCAACTGAAAGAGAATATTCTCCAGGTGGAATATTCTCCCCTAAAATATAGGAGACTGGATAATGACTAATTATGACTAATAAACAAGGAAAAACCTTAGGAAAAATAAATCCTAGGTGTGTGTGAAGTAACTCCAACACTTCTAAGCTGCCATCTTCTTAAAATATTTGGACTCATCATGACCATCTTTATCACAAAAGGTGCAATGTTTTTCAATCTTCTTATTTTTAGATTTTTCTCTTTTGTCACCATTAGGAGTTGAAGTTGTCTAAGTGGGTTTGGGACCCTTGTTTTTCTTGTTGTTGTGGAGAGGATGTTGCTTCTTCGAATTCTTGGGTTTATCTTTCTATTGAGCGACTAAGGATTTGTTGTAGGTACCTGCAATGATGATCACTCTAAGTTGTACAAGCTTATCTTGCTCTCTAATCAAAGCATCACAAAAGGACTCAAGAGTGGGTTTTTGATAAGATTTCCCTAGATCCTGTCTCATGGCATAAAAGGTAGATACTAACACAGAATATGCACTATCTAGCTTAGAAAGAATAATATAGATGCAACGTTTTTCCTCCAACTTTATCTGGCATTCTTCACATAAATTGTGAGTGTTTTAAACTTAGATAGATAGTCTTCAATGCAAGAAAAATCATTTGGACTTAAAGTCAATATTTGGTTTTCTAGTTGATGTGCTCGAATAATATTGTCTTTACCAAACACATATTCAAGCTTTTCTCAAGCTTCATCGGGGTCATCAATTTCTTGAAGGTGGAACCTTAAATCAGGAGAGATGGATATTATGATCAATCCACATTCTTCGTCACTCCTATTAGCCCATTTGACTTTATTATCAGCATCAGTGGGTTATTTTTCCTTTCCAAGGTAATCTGGTACAAGCCTTTACTTCTTAATAAATCCTCCATATGGGATTTCCATTGGAAGTAGTTGGTGATAATAAGAAAAATATCACTAGAATAATCCATATTAAATATGTATATAATATGGATTTAAAAACTTAAATTTATGATCTGGATGGAAAGATCTCGCAAAAATTAGGCGGTTTAAAAAAAAACAGCACTGAAAACGGACTTTGGATGTGAAAGTTATGCCCTTTTAAAAGAAGGCATAAATGGTAACCAAAGAACCACGTGGTGGTGATACCCCTCAAAATAACCTCACTTTTACAAATAAGTTGTTTTATGAGGTGACTCACTTTTATAAAAAAGAAGTGGCTTTATAAAAGAAAGTTGCATGCAAAATAAATAACTCTGAATAAAATATTAAAGCTACTTATAGTTATTCACTTTTATACTTGAAGTGAAATACATTTTACAATGGAGCATGATTTTTTTCAAAAAAAGTAACAAAAAGAGAGACTTGAACTCAAGACGTCTTACTTAATAAGGAAACTTTTAACCAAGTGGGCTAAAAAAACATATTGTATTGTTTAGCAGGAGGATTGGGGGTGTTGTTGTTGTTGTTCATAAAAAACTCTTTTCACACATGAAAAAAAATTCTCTTCTCGATGACAACAAGGGTTAGATCTCCGTTAGCTTACCCGAAAAATGCACATTTTTCTATTTGTTTCTAATTTTCCGAGATTGCACAGGGCACAGGGAAAAGATCATACGTTGATATAAAAGAGTAACAACCTGGAAACAAACAATGTAAAACTGAAATAATACTCTGCAAAAATTTTAAAAGGTCGTATTCAGGCTTTATACCTTTGGATCTGACTAAAATGGTTGTATCTTGGGGAAAAAGGAACATTTTCGAGTGAAACGAAAATATTTCCTAAGTGAAATGAGGACTCCAGACGCAATGGAATAGTCCTCTCAGCCCATAAATGTATGAAAATGGTAGAAACTAGAGATGAGGCAACTCAGCTTCATGATCTCGATCTACAACGGGAGCGGGTCTTCAAATAGCCTCTGATACCATGTTCGACAACATAGGTATTCCAACAAAGGATGAACACCTTCAGTTACCACTCACACAACTAGATCAAATATCAATACATCGATGGTTTGACATGGTGAAACCCTTATGGGGAAACATCCACGACCCCATCCAACACGGCCACTTGGAATAGTTTATTAATGCAAAAAAAAATATATTACAGAGAGATTTTACAAGAGATTTTCTCACAATGGATCATCGACAAATGACCCTCCATGTTATTTAAATAAAGATCATGGACCAATCGGGTGTTAAACCATGGATCAATGTAGTCGTTAAGATCAAGGATAATATCAATCATCGGATCACTCTATGTCAGGAACATATCGTGACTGTCGGATTTCCTAACTACAAATGCATATTAATGCATACTAAAGAAACACACTAAGAAACACAATTTTACTTAATCGACACATTAGACCAAGTATATCTTAAGTAACTACTAAGTTTCTATAGATCCTAACATATGCATATTCACCAACATAGTCCTCCCACACTCAAGCATATCATGCAGCTAGATTGGTTCATAACAGCCTTCAACAAGGCAAACAACTCACCAAGGTTCAGATTCAGCAAAAGCTTCCCTGGGGACCTGACGCAATGGAGACCATTGCTTCCTAAGGGGGGAGTATTGATTCAGGTGGAAATCGGTGGCCACCCACCTATTCCACTGGCTCAAAACAGGGGTATCCACCTTGGCAGTTTTTCTACATATTTTCGGGTCCTAAATTTATGGGGTCGTTTTAAGCCCCTAAACAGCGTTTTTTGGGGCTACCATAGTCACACTATAGGATTTATCCAAATTTTGACGACAAAATGTGTAGTCCTCGGATAGACCTTTCAAATGAGCTATCGTGTGCCCCAAACAGAGATCGTATGCAAAAAATACACCCTTGGGAAGTTGGTGTACCAACTACCCCCATCGAAGCCCACAAACCTTTTGGCATTTTATCTTCTAGGGTTAGGGTTTTGGATTTTATTTATGATATAAAGGCCTCTAAAGACTCATTGTAAACATCATCATCTTCTTGTGAATGAGTGTAGCCATCACATCTCTTCTCAGAGATAAGCTGCCACCATTCTAGCGAGTCATTCACTCTGTAATTTTACAGTTTTTGTACATTCTCTCATTAATAAAAATTGTGCATTACTCTATCTCTATGTTTATTGCAATATTTATGTGTATCTCTCAATATCTATGTACATTTCATTGTTATATCTCTACCTTCATTTCGTTCTCAAAATAATCTGGATCAATTTATGTCATCGTATTTCAGCAAAAAAGGCCAAAACGTAGAACAGTTAGACAATGCCAATATGGAATTTATGACTTTGTACTTTTACATTTTCTCTAAACTCCAAATTTTATCCAAAACTGGTTATCTCCCAAACAGAACAAAACAGGGAAAAATTACCTCAATACAAAGTTGTCTGGATTGTTGAGTAGGTAAAATGTTTACTAAACAATTTTTTCCATATTAGCAATCTGGGGTCCCTTTTCCTCCTCAATAGATTTCAAAAATCCCCAAAAAGTGTTCAAGAATAGTTGATTTTCCCTATTATGTAACCTCCACTCCAAACCCTTTGGAAATATGCCAAATGCCCAATTGGGTATCTTCATGCCTACTTTCTGGACACTCTATAAAAATGTCATCTTTATCTCAATCTTGGTCATTGAGCACGACCTAGATCTTTGAAAACCACTAATTGGCATTTTTCAGAGAATTAAAGTTGAATTGGCCCATGGCCCTCAGTAACACTTTTCTATCCCTCGTCAATATGGACATACCCCTTCAATTTCATTTGATTTTGATTTTTTATTCTACTATTATGGACAAAACAAGTTTTTGGCTCTACATATTTTTTATAAAACTATCTTTGTTTATGTGGCAATCTAGCTAACATGGCATGGAATGTGGTTGTTGATGTCCATCTATCATCCCTTGATTTGGCCATGTCATCATCCTCCTTTATCTTCATTGGCAATCAAATTATATATTCCATCAGTGATCAACAAAAACCTTATGTTTGTTATCGATGATCAACAAAAGCCTTCTATCGACTATCGGTGATCGGCAAAAAGGTATATTGGCGGTCTTGGAAAAACTACACCTTTTTGGTGACCTTCGAAAAACTCCATTGGTGATCGACAAAAAGGTCTATCGACAATCTTGGAAAAACTACACCTTTTCATTGACCTCAGAAAAAATCCATTGATAATCAACAAAAAGGTTTGTCGGCGATCGGTAAAAAGGTTTGTCGGTGATCAACAAAAAGGTATATTGGCTATCAGCAAAAATCTCTATCGACGGTCTTGGAAAAAACACACCTTTTTTACGACCTCCGAAAAACTCCATTGGCAGTCAACGATTTTCTATGACTTAAGTTTTGTTCCCACTTCGCTGAATTTCACTCAGCTCTGAAAAACTCAAAAACTTCTGACCAAACCTGCGTTAGATCCAGACCATTGATCTCAAGATCAATGTGATCTTGACCATTGATCCACCATAATTCGCAAAATTTACAAATGAATCTCGACCATTGATCACTAAATTGAATATGATTTGGGTTGTTGATTCACCAAAATTCATCAAACTCCAAAAATTCCATCGACGATCGACAATTTTCTTCATCGACAAACTTCAAAAATGTCCCAACCTCAAAAAATTTCGCCAAACTCTGAAAAGCTTCAAATCTAGGATGAATATGGGTTGTCAATATCAAAATCAAATCCAATCTTAGTTGTTGATTCATCAAACTCTATTTCATGACCCCTTTCTACTGCCACCATGGTGCTTCCCACATGGACCCTATCAGTGCACATTCCATGTCATCATTTGTACAGAATTTTTCAAAAATCCTGAAAAACTATAGTTTTTAAAAATTTCATAATTTTTCTGAAATTTTATTTTTCGGCCTAAAATGTTATTTTCTTTTTCGACCACCATGAGAGCTTTGGACTTAGCTTCCCATGGTCGAAATTGACCCTACAACTATCAATTTGGAATCCCTTTGCCAAATTACATGCATATTTCACCCAGAATTTGGGAATTTTCACTCTAAATTCACCATTTCCTAAATTTGACATAGACTAAAATTCTACAACAACGAATTTCTCAAATCCACATTGGTCTTTGGCCCATACAAGTCCGGTGTTGAACCAAAATCTCTAATACCAAATTGTAAGATACCCAACCCCCTGATTGGGCCATGTTACTACCAAATGAACTAACATATCGGTTTAAATGTTGAAAATACATGCAGCATGACATACATGCATGTTATTATCATGAATAATTTAAAAACATGAATGCATCCATTTAAACATGCACAAAAACCATTAAATGCACACATAAACATTAATACATATAAATTGAAGAGTAAATGCAACATTTGTCCACAACATTAAATAGTAAATAACAAAATGATTAGGGCACTTATCTTTAAAAACATTTCACACGGTCGGCTAGAGATGAAGGATGTTCCTCCCAACCGTAGGCTCTGTTGAACCAATTCTCTCTCCAACAAACCATCCCTAAGTTGGGGCTATGAGTCCATAAGGGCGGACAATCTCCTATGGATGTCTACATTCCATTGCAACAACTCAAATACCTCAAAAAAATATAATGACGTGACTCCTATAGTGATTCATGTTGAAATATTGTAACTGAAAAGAGTATTCTATTTATTATTGAGTCATTATTAATAAGAGAAATCCCCTTTTGTGGATTGATCATGTCGGGCATTGTAAATGACCAAATCCCATTTTGTGGATTGTTCAAATCCTAACTATATTATTCTAATTAAGAAGTCATCCCCTAGGCCTAATTAAAGTGGTTTTAACCACAAAGAAGAGAAGTTGGCCCTTCCCAGTGAAGAGACACCTTTCCAGCACCTGCCAGCTAGTATAAATAAAGGAGGCTAGTGCCTCATTTGTTCACTCACTCATTCGCTCAACAAGTACGCAAGTTTGGTAGTTGCAGTTGGGAGAAGAAATAAGAGAGAGGTACATTGTTGAGTGTTGGATATTCTCTAGTGTTTTGGTTTATTGTCTTGGCATTGTATTGGCTATCTATATTAAGGAAGTTTTGATGGTTTTCTCCCCCATGAGGGTTTCCCAGGATAAATGGTGTGTATCTTGTGAGTGTGTTTCTGCTAGTGATCCTACCTATGCTATGGTTATCTAGTAAATTGAAAAGAAACATAATAATAGCTCAAAACTTAACATGGTTTTAGAGCTAAACTAAAGAGAACATCTTTCACTCGATAAAGAAAAACGTCACTATTTTCGTACAAGAAAATTAGGGATTTTGTTGGAGAGGAATGTTTTCCTAAAAACCATTTAGAAAAGTGCACCCTACCCTAGTGAATCTTTTGGCAGCTTGAGCGCACCTTTTCAGTGGACAGAGCCTCTGGAAATTCAAACCCTAGTTTTGACTGGTACCAGAAAACTAGAAGTACTAGAAAACCAGAAAAACTAGGAAACCAGAACCAGTACCAGAAGTACCAGTCCATATTTTTGCAAGTCAAGTTTCAAGGGGAAAAACTTGAAATTTTTTAAATCTAACAGCTCCAGCAAACTTTACTCAACCCAGCGCATCTAGTCCCTGGATCAGAATTTCAAAATTTGAAGTTTGAAAAAACAGGGTTTCCTCATAAAACCCTAAGTTGCAGTTGTAGTTTCAAAATCAGTTACAGTATCAATCACAGTTGTAGTATCAGTTGAAGTATCAGTTGCAATACCAGTTGCAGTCACCCTTGAAGTTTTTAAAGGGTTGGTAACTATTACCGCTGCTATCAAATGGTGCCACTACTATCATAGGTATGTATTCACATATGTTTAAAATGTTAAGCTTTAAAGGGTATTTTCAGAAAAAGGGATCTCTTGCCATAGATCCAGAAGGATCTCAGATCCAACACATTCAGAGGAATAATACAACCCAAGTTTCTTTATTATGATATGCATCTATTTGTTATGACATTATTTTGATCTAGGTTGCATATTGAAGCTATTAAATTCAATGTATTAGATTGATTAAAGTTGAGATCATAGAGTTTATTCTCTAACCCATCTTTCTGTCAATGTAGCATATTGTCTTAGTATAGAAGACAGGTTGAAGAAAGCACTCGTCATCTTCAGTGAAAGAGAATAGGAAGAAAAGCAGCACACTCATTCTTGAGGACAAAGATCTAGGTTCCAGGTTTGATTAATTAAGTTGATAAGATTCAAATTTGCTTATGACAAGTTGGTAACTACCCATTTACAAGTAAACACTATAGTTGAGGTAGAAGTCTTTGAAAAGTATTATACATGGTAGCATGTGAGCATATTGAGATAAATGCTTAATGTAAGCATTTACCATATACAAATAACATATCCTCTAGGAGAAACTTCTTGTTTTGGTTCCAGGTTACCATGGATGAATGTTTGATCACAACACTAAAAGAGAGTTGATCTCATTTTATATTGCACTTCTTACTTTTTCAGGTAGGCCGCAAGTGATAGCTCTAAAGGAGATACTGTGACGATTATTTGTGCTATTTTTTTATTACTATTATCAAAAAAGTATTATTCTTGCTTGTTGTTTTGTTGACCTTGTTTCATGTCACAGGTGATAACCCTGATGAAGCTATAGTGAAGGTTGTAGAAGGAAACAGATTAAATGAGACATGAAAAATACTATGTACATGAACATATACATCTGTGTACCAAAGAAGATGAAGAAGAAACTATTTTTGAGATCCACAGTATCTCATATGGAGATTGATTGTAAGGAGCGGAAGGCTCCAAAAATGACCTAACATTAGAACAAGAACTCACAATAGACTTGTTCAAAGGATAATGAAGCCACCTAGACAGGAAGCAGAATTCACTTGAATTTTGACTCACTTTTTCATATTTAAACTTGGTATTCAACATCAAGTATACCCTATAAGAGATGATGAAGTCCTTGTAGACTCAAAAGAAATCAAGAGTAAGCCTGACCTCGGAAAGGATCAGATGAATAGACAACTTCCAGGACTGGGAGACAAATGTCATGAGAAGACTAGATCGTAGCTTTAGAGACTCCTAGGAGATATGAAATCTTCTGGAAGGGTCCCTTGTTTCAGTGACAAAGAAGGAATCCAGTCAGAAAGATTGGGATATGGATTTTCCGTGAGACTAAAAGAAAAGTCGGTATTGAATTCCAATATTGATCTAACAGATCAAGCATGTTGCAGATGTACAAATCTTGATGTGTGTCTAGAGGATTCTCCCAACAAGAGGGAGAAGACTATGATGAGACACTTACTCTAGTAATTGAAGAAATAGTTCCAGTATTCATTAAGACAACCAGAACAACCATGATTCATATATAGTATGAGATGCAGGGGGAGAAATCCCCATATTTAAAATTGAGTGGCAGTTGGTGCAGTACATTAGTTGGGTCATGGAGACATGAATACAATAAAAGACAGAGTTACCTCCATGAAAGAAGAAGAGCTACCTTCAGTATCAGTTATTGAGCCACCCTCAGTTTCAGATTAAGTTGTTGTCGTGATGAAGTAGAGGAGTTACTTTCAGATTTCAGCAGTCACGGTGAGAATGGAGTAGCCATTCTCAACTTCAGATCAGTTGCAGGTGCAAAGTCCCACTTCTACAGGAACAGTTGCAAAGAGAGTAGAGGATATACTCCCAGACAGTGAGACAGATAGTGCTTTGCAGAAAGCACATGATTGTGCAGATTGAGTTGTAGGTGAGAAAGTGTACCAAATTGGTACAAAGTGATGTGAAAATTTGATTTGAAGTTGAAGACATAAAGACTCATGTCTGCAAATTGAAGCAAACTCCAAGAGCTTGGTGTGGCAGGATTGATAGTTTTCTAAAGAGTTTGGGATTTACCAAGAGTAAAATGTATTCTAACCTTTACTTCAAGGTTACGAATGATGAGCCAGTTATATTGTTGCTACTATATGTAGATTATGTATTCTGGACAAGATGAATAAAAGCTCATCATGGATTGCAGAAGAAGTTCACTACAGAGTTTGATGAAACACCTAATGCATTATCTCTTAGGTCTTGAATTTTGGCAGAGCCCAGAGAATATATTCCTTAACCAAGGGAAGTATGCAATTGAAATAATGAAGAGGTTTGACATGTTGAAATGTAAATCCATGTACACACCCATGGAAACGAAGTTGAATCTTCTGGTAGATACCTCGTCATAATTGGTTGATTCTACTCTATACAGACAGATTATTGGTTTGGTGATGTATCTGACGAATACTAGGCCAGATATATGTTTTGACTTGAGTCAGTATCTGGTAGAACCCAGACGTGTTCACCTTAATGATGCAAAACATTTGATGAGATACCTTAAGGGTACATTGAATTTTGGTCTCCGTTATACTAGAGATCATGACTTCAGATTGTATGGATATACTAATTCAGATTGAGCTGGAAGTGTTTTTGATAGAAAGATCACTTTAGGATGTTGTTTCAGTCTGGGGTCAGCCATGACTTCATGGCTTAGAATGTTGTGAAGCCATATGGCTTCGGATGTTGTTGACAGATCTATTAGATCTAGATATGGAAGCCATCGTGATCTTATGCGATAACCAGAGTTGTATAAAGATGATGTGTTCCATGATGAGTCGAAGAACATAGCGATATGGTATCACTTCATTCATGATATGATGTAGAGAGGAGCTATAAAGCTCCATTATGTTGGCATGGATGAGCAGGTTGTAGATTTGTTGACCAAGCCTCTGTCTCGTGTAAAGTTTGAGCACTTTCGAGACAAGCTTGGTATAGTCTGAAAGGACCTCCCTCGAAAGGGGGAGTAGTTTTGATGTCGACTTTGTGTTGAAGATTTCTAGCTTCATGCTGAATGTGATGCCAGCCTTGTGCTGAAGATTTCCAGCTTTGTGCTGATGTTGTTGAGATGCCAGCCTTGTGCTAAAGATTTCCAGCTTTGTGTTGATGTTGTTGTGATGCCAGCTTTGTGTTGAATATTTTCAGCTTCATGTTGATGTTGTTGAGATGCCATCTTCATGTTGATGTTGTTGAGATGCCAACTTTGTGTTGAAGATTTCCATCTTAGTGTTGATATTGATGAGATGCCAACTTCTTGCTGAAGATTTCCAGCTTAATGTTGTTGTTGTTGTTTCTCCGGTCTTCATGTTGTGATGATGTTGTTGTTGATGTTGTATCAGCCTCGCGTTGTTATTGATGATGATGATGTATTAGAGTTATACTAATCCATGTTGATGTAGATAATGATGATTCCACTTCAGCTTCTTGTTGAAGAAGATCATGATTATGCCACTTCAGTTTCTTGCTGAAGATGATGATGATGATGATGCCACTTCATCTTCTCGTTGAAGATGTTGATGATGATACACTAGCCTCATGTTGATGAGGATGATGATGTTACTCCAGCTCCATGTTGTGAACAATGATGATGAGAAAAAACTTCTGATGATTTATAGATGTTCCAGTCAGTGTTCCAAATGTTGTTGATGTTGTTTCCCTCTCTCTCTCTCTCCTGATGATGTTGTATTGAGTTGTGTCTGTAGAATACCCTTCTTGTTAAGGGGGAGTGTTGAAATATTGTAACTGCAAAGAGTATTACATTTATTATTGAGTCATTATTAATTAGATCAATCCCCTTTTGTGGATTGATCATGTCGGGCATTGTAAATGACCAAATCCCCTTTTGTGGATTGGTCAAGCCCGAACTATTTTATGTTAATTAAGAAGTTGACCCCCAGGCCTAATTAAAGTGGTTTTAACCACTAAGAAGAGAAGTCGGCTATGCCCAGTGAAGAGACACCTTTCCAACACCCACCAGCTAGTATAAATAAAGGAGGCTAGCGCCTCATTTGTTCACTCACTCATTCGCTCAACAAGTGAGAAAGTTTGGTAGCTGCATTTGGGAGAAGAAGGAAGAGAGAGGCACATTGCTCAGTGTTGGATATTCTCTAGTGTTTTGGTTTATTGTCTTGGCATTGTATTGGCTATCTATATTAAGGAAGTTTTGTTGGGTTTTCTCCCCCATGAATGTTTCCCGGGATAAATGTTGTGTATCTTTTGATTGTGTTTCTCTCAGTGATCCTACATATGCTATGGTTATCTATTAAAGTGAAAAGAAACCTAATAATAGCTCAAAACTTAACAATTCCAACCACCCAACTCTCTTCCCCATTAATCTACACAAACCAAGGGATGAAAGTTCCTTCTTTGCATGGCAATCCCTCAAACAATCTCCATCCCCTCCAGAGCTCCAACACATACAGAACAAGAATCTCTCTACAAACCCTATCATTACAGGCATCATTGTCTATATAAGCCCTACAAAAACTAATTTAAAAAACTTTGGAGACAAGAATACCCATAATTGTATGACTTAAATTTGAATTGTATGCTCTTGATGAGAGCATTATCCTCTCATGGGATGATGGATTCTCTGGATCAAGACTCTCATGTTCCACATCAAAATAGGGCCAATAAACACTCTCCATGACTACAAAATCACAACTTCGTTAATTTTTCACCCAATATATCACTCAAAGGAAATATATTAAATAAATAGGAAACTAAATCGTCAATAAACTATACATAGCAATAAGTTTGTAATTGTTTTAAGTTGCTAATCGTTGCTTGCTTAAAACTTTTGATGGTCCAAGCCCCTGTGGGTTTCAAAAAGTACTAGTGAGGCAGCATGCGTGAGGCTATCAACGAAAATATGAAAATACTTAATGCATTTCTTGTGTACAAGCCATCCATAAAATAACAAAATTAAGAAATAAAATAATTCCAGAAGATAGCAAGATAAGAGTGTTCGGTTAACTAACATCTTATACTTTCAAAGACACAACTTGTAATTTACATATCGAATGGATGTGTTTTTCTATGGTCAAAAATACTTAACTCGAGCCCTTGAGACGGAAAAATTAAATAAAAACATCATCCTATAACAAATTATTTTCCCTCGGACTAAATATAAATGATTTAAAGCTAGCACAACTATGGTATAGACGTAAGAAATGGTATTTCTCAGTAGTAGCATGTTAAGGGCACAAGTGCTTGATCGTTATTCATGTTTAGTACTCATGAATCCAAGTTGTCCTCCCTAATACTTTTTTACACAACCCCTTCATTCTTGGTGAACTTGGGTACTTTTTGAAACAATAAAATCCAACGAAACCAAATTGTTTCTTAGTTTTAAACAAGTCATTGTCCATTTTCGGTAAATTTTAATAAAAAAACAAATTTTAAAGTTGTATCTTCTTTGTAAATTTTGATTTCAATTTAATTCTTCCCAATACTAACGAAGAAAATAGAAAAAATTTAATTACCAACTTAAATTTCAAAGAATATCATGCTAAAAACACACAAGGTGAAATGATAAGAGAAGTAAAGAAGTAAATATGTTGATCCCACTTTGGTTACATCGTGATGATTTAGACATAGTTAAATGACAAGGTTGTGCAAGTTAAAATAAAATAAATGATTTATCATGTGGTTTTAAACCCTCACAAGAAAGCGGTCTTGATCTTAATTTTTACAAGAAATGGAAAATCCTAGAGCGACGGGAGCAGAAAATGTTACCATATTTCAACCTTTCTTCATGTGATGATGATGCCAAAGATTACTGGGATTTTCTAGCCATATCATTGCGGTTTTGATGATAATGAGATATAATTTTTTTGTTTTTTTCTCCTCTAATTGATGGGAGTTTTTTGGCGATCACAAACATCAATTGCAGTCAATTTTTCATGCTCGAACATGTGATCATTTTTCTTACAAGTAATCCTTCCAACGAATATTTGATAGATCCTACTGGTATGTAAGTTTGTGTTCTTAGAGGTCATGGGATGGTAAGTTTGTGGTTGTTGTAGTTCGAAAAACAACCACTATTACTTTGAGAGGCCATAATTTGACTACAACTAACACAAAGTAAGTTTTGAAATCATAGTTGTGTAATGGATAGGATCATAGTGACTAGCTAAACTTATATTTTTTGTTGTGTTATGGATGAGGAATTGTTTGTGCTTATAGAGGAAAGTATTCATCTATAGTTGTTCTTTCCAAAGACAAAACTTCCATGGGCTACTAAAAAATTAGATTGATTAATCATAGGGTTCATAAGTTTACATTTTCATGAGGGCCACCTAAAATTTTGGGCCACTATTTTGTATAGGTAGATTGAGCTTGAAGAATCTCTATTAACCATTATTTTGTAGCTTGGGTATTATTTTTGGGTGTGCACTTAATACGATGTTGCTATAACTACTTTGGCGGTTTGCTTGTTTTTGGAATAATGTAGGTGGAGCATGGTCTCAAGGGGAATTTATTTCATGTTATTGTTGTGGACTCTACCATCTCTAGAGAGTTGTAAAGCCTTGAACCTGAGATTGAAAATGAATTCTCAAATGACAAAACATGTCCCTAAAAGTTGAATGTTCACAAGAATATTTTCAAGGTTACAGTCAAGTGATAGCTAGGGAAGAGGTTATCAATTTCTTAAATTAGTTAGGATGGCTCTTTCAAAAAAGTAGCAAGCAACAAGTGGAGCCAAACTTTGTGAAGGTGTAACATACCCACTACCTAAATCAAATTTTTCTGGTCTTCTGCCGGACCAAAACCCCTAAATATCCATGGAGGCCCAGCATAAGCTGGCTCTTTCTCTCTCCTTCTCCATTCTCATGTGATCGCGGGTCACGAT
Source organism: Picea mariana (assembly GCA_032191745.1). NCBI lineage: Eukaryota > Viridiplantae > Streptophyta > Pinopsida > Pinales > Pinaceae > Picea > Picea mariana. Next base: position 173 of record JASDQU010263683.1, on the reverse strand, counting down.
CACAGTCCGAATAAATGCAATACCTCTTTCATATTTCGTGCCTCGATGCTACAGTGATGTCGAGTTGTTTGACTTGGCAACCGCCGAATCTCGACAGGGCTAGCGATCGTCCAATGGGGGTGAATCCCTACAGGGTTAGTAAATGGCTAATAGGAACAATTCCAAACAGGGCC